>SJYC01010063.1:0-53795 GCA_006408675.1 Madoqua kirkii | reverse complement strand
TGTTTATTTGAAGAGCCCTCTCTCAACTGCTTCTAAGAAGCTTGTTTACTGCAGAGGATTTCAGAAGCTGGCGTCAGAGTCTTCTTCTTTGGCCCTACTTTTACAATTTTAGAAACACTATCCTTGATGTTTCCTAAAGTCCAGTAGGAGAAAGTTCTCATGAAAAATCGAGACTCAACCAGGGCCTTTGCATGAGCTGTTTCAGTTGAAGAAAGCAATCACTGAGGAGATAACATATATCCTGGTCCATACACACGTGCACGCACTATCCCCAATATGTCAGTTTTCCTTCTAACACATCCTCACGGTACCATGGACTTCCTCCTCCTGTGTTTCCACTGGTTTCTGGAATTATCCGATGAAGGTCTTTCTCCATCTCTGCTGTCTCCCTCCATGAAGACAAAGCTCGTGGCTGCTGTTGCTCACCACTCTCTTTCCCATTCAGCACGGTTCCTCTCAATAACTGACGGATGCACAGACAGGTGAGCGGCCAAGGAGTTGGATGGGCAGGTGAGCCTGTAGGATAAACAAGAAGGAGGGAGGGGAGTGATTATAACAGACCTCAAAGCAGAAAGGAGCTTGGAATCAGGACTGGCTCCAGACACAGACTGGTAGGTAGCTGCCTGTAACAAATTACAGGGTCACTAGAAAGGCCCTGCCCGCTTGGCTCTAGTGCTTGACATCCCTTTTATGAAAGGAGACAGAGCCTTCTGTTTTCTGACGTGTACAGAGCTCGGGCATGAATCCTATGTTGCTGGAGAGAGAGGAAATGCTCAAAGGCTCACCTACATCCATGCTAAGGGGTAAATAAATGACTGAGAGAGCCTTTCCTGAGAGCAAACTGTGATGGGAGGCTGTGAAGGAGGGGAGAGGAAATCAGGGAGCGAGGCCAGGACCCAAAATGGGCAACAGACACAGAAAAAGGAGTCTTACGGCCTAAGGCCAACCTTGAGCGGATGTGTCTTTTTGCCTTTTCTTCACTCAGTCCTATTGGGTATTAACAGACTTTTGGATAAATCGGTTTCTGCAAACATTTGACGTCTGGAAAGCTTTCAACAAAGATGGCGTTCGGAAGCCTGGCTCGGAGGCCCCAGGATGACAACCTAATTACGTTCCTTTTAATAGCTCCTTCCCAAGTGCTCAGTCAGGGAGATGTGTATAAGAGACAGGAGAAATATCAATAACCTCAGATATGCAGATGACACCACCCATATGGCAGAAAGTGAAGAGGAACTAAAAAGCCTCTTGATGAAAGTGAAAGAGGAGAGTGAAAATGTTGGCTTAAAGCTCAACATTCAGAAAACAAAGATCATGGCATCCGGTCCCATCACTTCATGGGAAATAGATGGGGAAACAGTGGAAACAGTGTCAGACTTTACTTTGGGGGGCTCCAAAATAACTGCAGGTGGTGACTGCAGCCATGAAATTAAAAGACGCTTACTCCTTGGAAGGAAACTTATGACCAACCTAGATAGCATGTTCAAAAGCAGAGACATTACTTAGCCAACAAAGGTCTGTCTAGTCAAAGCTATGGTTTTTCCAGTAGTTATGTATGGATGTGACAGTTGGACTGTGAAGAAAGCTGAGTGCTGAAGAATTGATGCTTTTTGAACTGTGGTGTTGGAGAAGACTCTTTAGAGTCCCTTGGACTGCAAGGAGATCCAACCAGTCCATTCTAAAGGACATCAGTCCTGGGTGTTGTTTGGAAGGACTGATGCTAAAGCAGAAACTCCAATACTTTGGCCACCTCATGCAAAGAGTTGACTCACTGGAAAAGACTCTGATGCTGGGAAGGATTGGGGGCAGGAGGAGAAGGGGACGACCGAGGATGAGATGGCTGGATGGCATCACTGACTCGATGGACATGAGTTTGAGTAAACTTTGGGAGTTGGTGATGGACAGGGAGGCCTGGCGTGCTGCGATTCATAGGGTTGCAAAGAGTTGGATACAACTGAGTGACTGAACTGAACTGAACTGAAACCTAGTACATCAACTCTCAGCCCAGGCAGTTCTAGTGGGAAAGAACCTGTCTGCCAAGGCAGGAGACATACGAGGCTCAGTTTGATTCCAGGGTCCGAAAGATTCCCTGGAGAAGGGCACGGCAACCCACTCCAGTATTCTTACCTGGAGAGTCCCATAGACAGAGAAGCCTAGCAGGCTGCAGTCCACAGGGTTGCAAACAGTAGGACACAACTGAAGCAAATTAGCACACACAATACTCACTGCATTCAGTTATATACATTCGTTGTTCACTCAACTCAGTTCACACCCAACTCTTTGCAATAAACTGCAGCATGCCAGGCTCCTTGTCCATCACTATCTGCCAGTGTTTGCTCAAACTCATGTCCGTTGAGTCAGTGACGTTATCCAACGGTCTCATCCTTTGTCACCCCCTTCTCCTCCTGCCCTCAATCTTTCCCAGCATCAAGGTCTTTTCCAATGAGTTGGCTCTTTGCATCAGGTAGCCAAGTACTGAAAGTTCAGCTTCAGCATCAGTACTTCCAGTGAATAGTCAGGGTTGGTTTCCTATAGGATTGACTGGTTGGATCTCCTTGCAGTCCAAGGGACTCTCAAGAGTCTTCTCCAAAACCACAGTTCAAAAGCATCAATTCTTCAGCGCTCAGCCTTCTTTATTGTCCAACCCTCACATCCATATGTGACTACTAGAAAAACCATAGCTTTGACTATATAGACCATTGTCAGCTTTTTGATATGTTGTGTAGCTTTGTCAGAGCTTTCTTCCAAGGAGAAAGTGTCTTAATTTCATGGCTGCAGTCACTATCTGCAATGATTTTGGAGCCCAGGAAAATACAGTCTGTCGTTATTTCCACTGTTTCTTCATCTATTTGCCATGCAGTGATGGGGCTGGTTGTCATGATTTAAGTATTTGAATGTTGAGTTTTAAGCCAGTTTTTTCACTCTCCTCTTTCACCTTCATCAAGAGGCGCTTTAGTTCCTCTTCACTTTTTGCCATAAGGATGGTGTCATGGGCATGTCTTAGGTTATTAATATTCTCCCAGCAATCTTGTTTCCAGCTTGTGCTTCATCCAGTTTTGCGTTTTGCATAATGTACTCTGCATTTAAGTTAAATAAGCAGGGTGACAATATATAGTCTTGATATACTCCTTTCCCAATTTGGAACCAGTTCATTGTTCTATGTCCATTCTAACTGTTGCTTCTTGACCTGCATACAGGTTTCTCAAGAGGCAGGTAAGGTGGTATTCCCATCTCTTTAAAGAGTTTTCCAGAGTCTGTTGTGATCTACATTGTCAAAGACTTTAGTGCAGTCAGTGAAGCAGAAGTAGATGTTCTCCTGAAATTCCCTTGCTTTTCCTATGATCCAACAGACGTTAGCTATTTGATCTCGGGTTCATCTGCCTTTTCTAAACCCAGTTTTTATGTCTGGAAGTTGTCGGTTCATGTACTATTGAAGCCTGGCTTGGAGAATTTTAAGCATGATCTTTCTATCATGTAAAATAATGCAATTGTGTGGTAGTCTGAACATTCTTTGGCATTGTACTTCTTTGGAACTGGAATGAAAACTGATCTTTTCCAGTCTTGTGGCCACTGCTGAATTTCCAAATTTGCTGGCATATTGAGTTCAGCTCTTTAACAGCATCATCTTTTAGGATTTGAAATAACTCAGCTATAATTCCATCACCTCCACTAGTTTTATTTGTAGTAATGCTTCCTGAGGCCTATTTGACTACATTGTACATTTCCTAACACTGCACAGAAGGCAGTGATCAAAACCATCCCCAAGAAGAAGAAATGCAAAAAGGTAAAATGATTGATGTTCTATGTCCATTCTAACTGTTGCTTCTTGACCTGCATACAGGTTTCTCAAGAGGCAGGTAAGGTGGTATTCCCATCTCTTTAAAGAGTTTTCCAGAGTCTGTTGTGATCTACATTGTCAAAGACTTTAGTGCAGTCAGTGAAGCAGAAGTAGATGTTCTCCTGAAATTCCCTTGCTTTTCCTATGATCCAACAGACGTTAGCTATTTGATCTCGGGTTCATCTGCCTTTTCTAAACCCAGTTTTTATGTCTGGAAGTTGTCGGTTCATGTACTATTGAAGCCTGGCTTGGAGAATTTTAAGCATGATCTTTCTATCATGTAAAATAATGCAATTGTGTGGTAGTCTGAACATTCTTTGGCATTGTACTTCTTTGGAACTGGAATGAAAACTGATCTTTTCCAGTCTTGTGGCCACTGCTGAATTTCCAAATTTGCTGGCATATTGAGTTCAGCTCTTTAACAGCATCATCTTTTAGGATTTGAAATAACTCAGCTATAATTCCATCACCTCCACTAGTTTTATTTGTAGTAATGCTTCCTGAGGCCTATTTGACTACATTGTACATTTCCTAACACTGCACAGAAGGCAGTGATCAAAACCATCCCCAAGAAGAAGAAATGCAAAAAGGTAAAATGATTGTCTGAGGAGGCCTTACAAATAGCTTTGAAAAGAAGAGAAGTGAAAAGCAAACGAGAAAAGGAAAGATATACCCATCTGAATGCAGAGTTCCAAAGAACAGCAAGGAGAAATAAGAAAGATTTGAGAGACTAGCCCTGAAACATGTATATTACCATATATAAAACAGATGACCAGTGCAAGCTCAGTGCATGAAGCAGGGCACTCAAAGCCTGTGCCTGGGACAACCCAGAGGGATGAGGTGGGAGCAGATTCAAGGCAGGGGACACATTTGCACCCATGGCTGATTCATATCAACGTATGGCAAAAACCATCACAATATTGTAATTATCCCCCAATTACAAAAACTCTTTTAAAAAGCCTTAAGTAAACAATACAAAGAAATAGAAGAAAACAACAAAATGGGAAAGACTTGATATTTCTTCAAGAAAATTATAGATGCAAGGGAACATTTCATGCAAAGATGGGCACAATAAAGGTCAGAAATGGTATGGACCTAACAGAAACAGATATTACGCAGAGATGCCAAGAATTACACAGAAAAACTGTACAAAAAGTCTTACTGACCCAAATAACCACAATGGTATGATCACTCATCTAGAGCCAGACATCCTGGAGTTGTATAAATACCAACACTACAATTAGCTTCATATCTTTTTAAAACAAAAATGTTCAAACAAATGCTTTTGCTTCTCATAAAATTTTACATTAAAGACATTTACCATATATGATGGGGTAAAGACCATATTAAGCTTAAATCATATTAGCTAAATGTCAACATTTTGTGAGCAAATTGCCAAGATATTTATTGTCATTTAATTATATAGAATTTGCTATCTTGATTAAAATGAGAATTTGCCTCAAAGACATTATTTAAACTTCATAGAAGTTGAATTCAAAAAGATGAGCCCAGCATTAGCCAATGGTGTATAGTTAACCATAATCTATAATGAAGAAATGTTTTCATTTATAACCAGCAAATGATTAATTTCACCACTGAAATACAAATAGAATCACAATTTTTAAACATAGTATTGTTTCTGATTGTGAGTATACAAAAATAGTGGCCAAGTAGGGATTTCTTTGGAAGGAATGATGCTAAAGCTGAAACTCCAGTACTTTGGCCACTTCATGAGAAGAGTTGACTCATTAGAAAAGTCTTTGATGCTGGGAGGGATTGGGGGCAGGAGGAGAAGGGGATGACAGAGGATGAGATGGCTGGATGGAAAGGAATGATGCTAAAGCTGAAACTCCAGTACTTTGGCCACTTCATGAGAAGAGTTGACTCATTAGAAAAGTCTTTGATGCTGGGAGGGATTGGGGGCAGGAGGAGAAGGGGATGACAGAGGATGAGATGGCTGGATGGCATCACGGACTCAATGGACGCGAGTGTGAGTGAACTCCGGGAGTTGGTGATGGACAGGGAGGCCTGGCTTGCTGTGATTCATGGGGCTGCAAAGAGTCGGACACGACTGAGGGACTGAACTAAAACTGAAAGGGTTGCATGTATTTTTGCTATCTTTCAATCAACCAGTCCACTCCCTACCACTTCCACCTTTACTGCTTTAGGGTTATAGATAAGTCATAGAAGCTGATTCTCCCCCTGCTATTCACCTGTTTCGTGAAACTATTTCACAAGTTAAATGTGTATATCCATATAAAATTAGAAAATAAAGTTCATAAAGTGTGACCCTTTCTGCCAGCATATTCAGAATAACAGCTATCTATCAGAAATAAAAACAAGAACTTCCTTGGACTTCATCACACTTTCCCCATTCACTTAAATGAGCAGGTCACTTTGCGATCATTTATCTTTCCAATAGTCTTACAAAAAATAATAATCCTAAACCATACCGCTCAGCAACAACAACAAATCATCATCATCACATACTGTATTAGCAGCGTTAGGAAATATTTCAGACATGAGTAATCAAAACGTTTCGAAAAACAATTCACTATCCATGGGCCACCTTTCAACAATACGTGCTCAGGCTATTTTTACTTGGCATGTTTAAATAGCCATTCGTCCTCTTTCTAGGATAATAGGTAGCAACAATGGTCCAGTGTTGTAGGATCCAGGTAGACGGAGCCTCAGCCTTGACTCTCAGTGGCCTCAGGAACAAGGAAAGGAAGTGACTTCACCTCTCCCTGTCTCTGGCTTCTCATCTGTAATAAGTGATGACACAACGCCTACTTCGTGTCATACAGATGAAATTAGCAAAGCATCTGGCACTATCAACAGAACTCAGTTGCTGTTATTCTATTATTAACTTTACATGTTGGTTATAACAGAAAATCTATGACAATTACTCCCAAAGGCAAGGACAAGTGCAGATGCTTTTCTGCTGAGTCTTACCTTTGCGTTCCCATGTAAGACGTAAGGTGTGAATACCTCTTTGGGAGTGCCAAAAGGAGAGTGAGCACTTGAGTGTTTTCTTTTGGGGGAAAAAAGTGAATGCTGGGACTGCATCCCCTTGAAGCCACTTTGCTCTCATTCTGAAGGCTGGTGAGCACCTTATGATTCACAGCATCTCAGGGATTTCCCGCTTGCTCTACTGTCCCTCCCATGCTGAGCAACTCACCTGAGTTACAGACGGTCTTTTCTCCTTCCCTTTTCTTGCAAGTGTGTCCAGGCCTTTTAATGAAGAAAACAAACCCTTTTTGTGTCTTCCTCGCTGAGTCAGTGAGAGAGTTCTTTTCCGAAGGGCACAGTCATCTCTGGAACATACCTGATTTAAAACACAGTTTAGAAACATCATAAAGTGCATTATGTCCTAACAGGAATAAGCCCTGCTTGCTATAAATGTGAGTTGCTCAGCTGGTCTTTGCGACCCCATGGACTGCAGCCCGCCTGGTTCCTCTGGCCATGGAATTGTCCGGGTGAGAATACTGGAGTGGGTAGTGGGTTGCCATTTCCTCCTCCAGGGGATCTTCCCGACCCCAGAGATCCAACCGAGGTTTCCCTCACTCTAGGCGGCTTTTCTACCATCTGAGCAGCGAGATGTTCTGACCAGTCCCCAGAGTTACTCCAAGTCTGACATAGCAGAGGCACATTCACCAGAGATCTCTTATCTAGATATCTTCAGTCTAGCTACCACAGTCACATCTCTCCAGGGTGGGCAGTAGGGTTGGCAGAACCACCTTCAGACCCTGGACTGAGCCAATGCTATCCACGGAAGCCACCCACGCAGAAACGATCTCACAAAACCCAGTGGAACTCTCGGCAGAACAGATCTAAGCACCTTCAATCAGCCCTTCGATTCTTCATAGCATTGTCGCTATTCCTCAGGGATTCCACCTTCCTGACTGTATGAGGTGGAACAGACAGAAGGGCAGACGCAGATGGGAATACTTAGGAGCTGGGTACTTGCTTACATGCTCAGCTGTGTCCGACTAAATGTGTATATCCATATAAAATTAGAAAATAAAGTTCATAAAGTGTGACCCTTTCTGCCAGCATATTCAGAATAACAGCTATCTATCAGAAATAAAAACAAGAACTTCCTTGGACTTCATCACACTTTCCCCATTCACTTAAATGAGCAGGTCACTTTGCGATCATTTATCTTTCCAATAGTCTTACAAAAAATAATAATCCTAAACCATACCGCTCAGCAACAACAACAAATCATCATCATCACATACTGTATTAGCAGCGTTAGGAAATATTTCAGACATGAGTAATCAAAACGTTTCGAAAAACAATTCACTATCCATGGGCCACCTTTCAACAATACGTGCTCAGGCTATTTTTACT
The DNA here is from genome assembly GCA_006408675.1 of Madoqua kirkii. Classification (NCBI taxonomy): domain Eukaryota; kingdom Metazoa; phylum Chordata; class Mammalia; order Artiodactyla; family Bovidae; genus Madoqua; species Madoqua kirkii. Next base: position 45,604 of record SJYC01010063.1, on the reverse strand, counting down.
TGGCATGTTTAAATAGCCATTCGTCCTCTTTCTAGGATAATAGGTAGCAACAATGGTCCAGTGTTGTAGGATCCAGGTAGACGGAGCCTCAGCCTTGACTCTCAGTGGCCTCAGGAACAAGGAAAGGAAGTGACTTCACCTCTCCCTGTCTCTGGCTTCTCATCTGTAATAAGTGATGACACAACGCCTACTTCGTGTCATACAGATGAAATTAGCAAAGCATCTGGCACTATCAACAGAACTCAGTTGCTGTTATTCTATTATTAACTTTACATGTTGGTTATAACAGAAAATCTATGACAATTACTCCCAAAGGCAAGGACAAGTGCAGATGCTTTTCTGCTGAGTCTTACCTTTGCGTTCCCATGTAAGACGTAAGGTGTGAATACCTCTTTGGGAGTGCCAAAAGGAGAGTGAGCAACTTGAGTGTTTTCTTTTGGGGGAAAAAAGTGAATGCTGGGACTGCATCCCCTTGAAGCCACTTTGCTCTCATTCTGAAGGCTGGTGAGCACCTTATGATTCACAGCATCTCAGGGATTTCCCGCTTGCTCTACTGTCCCTCCCATGCTGAGCAACTCACCTGAGTTACAGACGGTCTTTTCTCCTTCCCTTTTCTTGCAAGTGTGTCCAGGCCTTTTAATGAAGAAAACAAACCCTTTTTGTGTCTTCCTCGCTGAGTCAGTGAGAGAGTTCTTTTCCGAAGGGCACAGTCATCTCTGGAACATACCTGATTTAAAACACAGTTTAGAAACATCATAAAGTGCATTATGTCCTAACAGGAATAAGCCCTGCTTGCTATAAATGTGAGTTGCTCAGCTGGTCTTTGCGACCCCATGGACTGCAGCCCGCCTGGTTCCTCTGGCCATGGAATTGTCCGGGTGAGAATACTGGAGTGGGTAGTGGGTTGCCATTTCCTCCTCCAGGGGATCTTCCCGACCCCAGAGATCCAACCGAGGTTTCCCTCACTCTAGGCGGCTTTTCTACCATCTGAGCAGCGAGATGTTCTGACCAGTCCCCAGAGTTACTCCAAGTCTGACATAGCAGAGGCACATTCACCAGAGATCTCTTATCTAGATATCTTCAGTCTAGCTACCACAGTCACATCTCTCCAGGGTGGGCAGTAGGGTTGGCAGAACCACCTTCAGACCCTGGACTGAGCCAATGCTATCCACGGAAGCCACCCACGCAGAAACGATCTCACAAAACCCAGTGGAACTCTCGGCAGAACAGATCTAAGCACCTTCAATCAGCCCTTCGATTCTTCATAGCATTGTCGCTATTCCTCAGGGATTCCACCTTCCTGACTGTATGAGGTGGAACAGACAGAAGGGCAGACGCAGATGGGAATACTTAGGAGCTGGGTACTTGCTTACATGCTCAGCTGTGTCCGACTCTTTGTGACCCCATGGAATTTAGCCCTGGGGCCTCCGTCCATGGGATTTCCCAGGCAAGTATACTGGAGTGGGTTGCCGTTTCCTTCTCCAGGGGATCTTCCCAACCCAGGGATTGAACCCACATCTCCTGTGTCTCCTGTTTTACAGGCAGATTCTTCCCATTGCACCACAGGGGAAGCTGGATTCCAAGAACGAGCAGCAGAGAAGCTGACACTCTACAGCAGGACGCCAACCCTCCCTCCCCCAGCACCGGGTCCCTGGGTGGCCCTGGCCAGTTACTGGGTTAAGTCACAGCAGACCCGAGTGTCAACCAGCTGGAGAAAGGTGAGCTTCCGCAATGCTCCTGGCATGCCGCTGAACCGCCTTTCCTTGGAAACTTACCAGAGCGTGGAAAGAGGAAACTGACAAGATGCCCAGCCGGCCCAGGGCCAGCTTGGAGGGGCGGCTGGCGGCAGCAAGGAGGCTCTTGGGGTTCGGCAACTCCCCGCCCTGCAGGCTGGCCAGATAGCAGCGCATCCTGAACAGATCCATGTGAAACTTCTCCAGGTTCTGCTCCCATTGCTGGATCTGTTTAAGCAATAGGATTAATTTAAATAAAAATGAGGCGTTTTCACAGGTCAAATTGAAAATGTGACCCCTTTCACAAACTGAGGAAAAAATCATTCAGCGGTGTTGCATGGCTCAAATGAGCCCTCCCTGCTTTCCCCCATCTCAAGCCCTCCCGCCAAAACCAATGGGGTCAGACAGCACTGTTCTACATCAGGACAGCCAAAGACAAAACCAAACCAGTGGTCCCAATATGGTGCCATGGCATGACCTTTCGAGAACTCCAGCACCGAAAACCATGCTGGCTTAAGGCCGGATGCCCAACTCTAAGTCAGTTACTTTACTTTGTTACATTTACATTCACAGCCTCTGATCTTAAACCAGATTAACTGAATTGCACACAAACAGATGCGGGATGAATGGAGGCAGTGATTGCACATTTGTACATTCTCAGAATGACTCGTGAAACAAGAAAGAGCAGATGAACTTCAGGCATAAGGAGAAACAGAGCTTTTACTCCTACTTTATACTGGGGAAGAATCACCCTGTGTACATCTTTATCAAGACACTTGTAGGGCTTTCCTGGAGGAGGAAGTGGCAACCCACTCCCGTATTCTTGTCTGGAGAATCCCATGGACAGAGGAGTCTGGTGAGCTACAGTCCATAGGGTCGCAAAGAGTCAGACACAAGTGAGTGACTAACACTTCACTCCGTAGCTGCTTCATGTTGTGTTAGTTTCTGCTGTACAGCACAGTGAATCACTCATACATCATCTCTTTTTTGGATTTTCTTCCCAAGGAAACCACAGTTCCAAAAGATACATGCACCCTAATATTCATTGCAGCACTGTTCACAATAGCCAAGACATAGAAGCAACTTAAACGTCCATCAACAGAGGAATGGATAAAGGAGCTGCAATATATATAGATATACAGTGGCATATAACTGAGCCAAGGTCTTCCCCGGTGGCTCAGGTGGTAAAAAAGACTGCCTGCAATGTGGGAGACTTGGGTTCAATCCCTGGGCCATGAAGATCTCTTGGAGGAGGGAATGGGAACCCACTCCAGTATTCTTGCCTAGAAAACCTCCATGGACAGAGGAGCCTGGTGGGCTACAGTCCATGGGGTTGCAAAGAGTCAGACATGACTGAGTGACTAACACACAGGGCTTCCCTGGTGGCTCAGTGGTAAAGAATTTGCCTGCCAGTTCAGGAGACACAGGTTCAATCCCTGATCCGGAAAGATCCCATATGCCTCGAGCAGCAAAAACCCATGTGCCACGACTATTGAGCCTGGGAATGATTACTAAAGCCTGCACACCCTGGACTCTGTGCTCTGCAACAGAGAAGTCACCACAGTGAGAAGCTCATGTATCCCAACTAGAGAGTGGCCCTCGCTCTCCACAACTGGGGGAGGGGGGGGGAAACCCATGCATCAGTGACGACTCAGCACAGCCAAAAATAAATTTTAAAAAATGTTTAAAGACACATATAATTATTTACAATATAAAACTTTCTATGTATTCTTCAAAACTGAATTCATAAATTGATAAAGAAATGCAAACTCTGGGGGGCCACTCTCCCTTCTTCCAAGGATGTCAAAGTATATTATATGTAAGCATTGCTTTCATTTAAACCTAACGAATAGGCGAAGAAAGGCTCTAGCAAGTTGCCAACACAGAGATTCAGAACAGAATAAGAAGTTGGGCTTCAAAGAGTACTTAGAGGAATCTCAAAATTCAAGGGAAGGTCTGTAGTGAAGTCGTAACAACGATTTCCTACGAGAGCTGTGTCCTTTCATTTGCAGCAATTGCATTTCCAGTTTTGCCAAGCTTTGCACCCAAACAGATCCTAACCTTTCACAGTACACTTTCCAGATCAATCCCTGATCCTGGATAAATGGTATTTTGAAGGATCTCTGAAAATGAACACTCTGTTTCCCTCCATCTCCAGAGAAAAGGCAGAACAAATTCTGGGTGCTCTTTATGGTCCCTCTAAAAGACGCTTACTCCTTAGAAGCAAAGTTATGACCAACCTAGATAGCACATTCAAAAGCAGAGACATTACTTTGCCAACAAAGGTCCATCTAGTCAAGGCTATGGTCTTTCCAGTGGTCATGTATGGATGTGAGAGTTGGACTGTGAAGAAGGTTGAGCATCGAAGAATTGACGCTTTTAAACTGTGGTGTTGGAGAAGACTCTTGAGAGTCCCTTGACTGCAAGGAGATCTAGCCAGTCCATTCTAAAGGAGATCAGTCCTGGGTGTTCTTTAGAAAGAATGATGCTAAAGCTGAAACTCCAATACTTTGTCCACCTCATGTGAAGAGTTGACTCATTGGAAAAGACTTTGATGCTGGGAGGGGTTGGGGGCAAAAGGAAAAGGGGATGACAGAGGATGAGATGGCTGGATGGCATCATGGAGTCGATGGAGGTAAGTCTGAGTGAACTCCGGGAGTTAGTGATGGACAGGGAGGCCTGGCGTGCTGCAATTCATGGGGTCGCAAAGAGTCAGACACAACTGAGCGACTGAACTGAACTGAAGTTCTCTGTATCCATTTCTTAGGAAGATCACTGTACACCTTTCTACAGGAAAGAAATATGATGGCTACAAGATCTAAACAAGTAATTTGTTGATTTATCATAGTTTGTCAGCAAAACAACAAAATCTCCCAGAGTGCACTGAAAAATCTCAATCTCTAATCTAACTTCACTGACAACACTGTATGACCTTGCTAGTGATGTAATAGCCCACTGACATCAGCCTTGAATCAATACCAGTATGACCTGATGGCTTTTAAAAACAAAAATGCCCAGGTTTTTACTTGATGAGCCTACTCATTAGGTATGAGGCCCAGAAAAGCAGACATTTAAATTAAAAGCATCTCTAGCAATTCTGGTACCCAGCCTGAGTGAGGACCAGTTTCAGACTAACATGGCAGATCAAACTGAACAGCAAATCTCTCTGTAGTCTTACCATATTAGAGAATTCTAGATTCCAGCAGTAATGGATGGGTATCATGTAACCACAAACTACACCGACTGAAAACTATAATAGCCAGCAAAAACTATACTCCCAGTTCTGTCTCATTGTAGACACATTCTTTTGTTTTTTAATAACATGCAGATATTTCTAGGTTGGGTAATGTATTCAAGCCTATCTCTCATTTATAACTCCATGTGAAACAGCTAATGAGATACTTTTTAGGGGTTCTGGAGAGAGTGGAGATATGAAAGGAAAAGAAACCAGTGAGTTATTGGGTACCAGAAAATACCCATAGCATCTACAGAGGAACAAAAAGACAAAATAGCAAATAAAATAAAACCCAGGTCCAGGTCAAACACTATAGATCAGGGGAGATGACAATCTCATATTATCACCGACTTCTGCAGTTTACAAAGCTTTTTTTTAAAAGGCATCACTGAATGTATTTAAATAACCACGCATCAAAGCATCACTGGAAAGAAAAGACAGCTCATCCTAAACAATATACAGGGAATCTACAATTTGTCAGAAACATTTTGTAATCTTTAGCATGCCCAGACTTCTCTGCTCAAAACCCTGGGACAAAATGCAGGTAAGTTCATAGGAGGAATATGGATTCTGATGCTTAGGTTTGCTGAAAGAAAGAAGGGGCTGGGAGACTTCAAGAGCCCAAAGCAGATCCTACAAAGATCAAGAATTTCGTTAATATATGTGGCTATGTTTCAAGAGAATTAGTATTTCAATCAATACTGCACGTTATAGAGAGCATTTTTAATCTGAACTTAGTAGTAATGGTTAATTCTATGCATCGACTTGACTGGCCCACAAGGTGTCCAGATGTGTGGTCAAGCACTAATCTGGGCTTTTCTCTGAGAGAGTTTAGGGATGAGTTTAACACTTAAGTGGATAGACTGAGTAAAGCAGATTGCCTTCCCTCACACGGGTGGGCCTCGTCTAATCAGTTGAAGGCCTGGCTAGAACAAAAGGTCTGACCCTCCCCAAGCAAGGCATTAGAATCCCTCCTCTGTGACGAGCCTCCAAACTGGGGTGCCAGCTTCTTTCCTGGCTTTTGATGACTAGAACTGAAACAGTGGCCCATCCTGGGTCTCAGGCCCGCCAGGCTTCAGAGGCGAACCCCACTGTCCCTGTTCTCGGTCTATAGCTGGCTGACTCACCGCAGGTCCTGGGACCTGCCCATCTCTGTACTCACGGGAGCCAATTCCTTATAATGACTCTCTTTATGAATATAGTTTTTACACATCGTATTTGTCCTGTTTCTCTGGAGAACCCTGACTAATACCGCCTTCATTCCCAAAGTGCTCCGTGGCAGAGTAAGCTGTCATTAGTCACACATCTAGCGATGTGTAAGGATAATATTTATCTTGTTTTAAAGGTCGTGGTTCTTTATGCACAGAATCAGTCAGAGAGGTTAAATGAGGATCTGAGCTTGGATAAGTAACAATGATTTTTCTTTCCATAGGCTCAACGCAGTTGTAGAGAAGGACATGGGAGAATATGCAGGTAACAGTCTGGTGAGGACATGGATCAGGTGCTTGGGTTAATTGGAGAGAAGAGAGAAGTACAAACACCAGACCCAGAGCTCAATACAGATCTTATAATACCGGGAATGTCAGTGGACACAGGCCTTCTTCAGCAGAGGACACTGAGGCTCAGGAAGGAGGCGACTAGACCAGGGCCACACAATCAGCTGCCCTTCCAGGCTGGCCAAGGCCCAAAGCTGATCCTCATGGGAACAACATGTGGGAACAGGTTCCCATAGGGCACTTAGCAAACGGCCCCTGAGCCCAGGTCTTCTTGCTCATAAGGCTGGTGGTGTGCACTGTCTAGTAATTACTATGCAACTTTCATTTAAATTTTCATCTAATCATCAACTATATTTCTCCCCACAAACCCCCAGATGTTCCACAGAGAAGCCATAAGACTGTCTGCTCTCTCATTTGGGCGAACATCTCGCCTCTCAATTTCCTATCAGTCTTGATATTCAAGTTTGGTCCAAATTCAAAGTGACATTAACTAAAAGGAAAACATGTTTCTTATCCCTTTATCCCTCAAATGATGAGATAAAGATACATTCTTTTTAAATGAAAGAAACAGAAGACAGTTTTGTATCTATCATTCATGCTACCTCAGAAAGTTTCATCATTATGAAAACACTAATATTACCCAATCTCACATTTATCAGGGAATTTCTAGAGATTTTTTTCCTCGTATGATCAAAACTGAAAATGCCCCAAATCAGTTCCCTTAAACCAAGACAGTTTCCCCCTTCTTTCTACATTCTATTGTGCCTAGACATTTTTTTAATTTCATCTGGACATGAAAATTAAAACTCAACTGCTATGTAGCTTGAGCTTTCATTGCTTAGCACAAAACACACAATATGAATGCAAAGGAAGTTTTATCTTTCATTTTTAAAAGAAAAATTATTAATAAAAAATTGAGGAAAACTCCCGTTATTAAGCACTGACACAAACACAATGCAAAAATTTCCTCTTTATGGCTAATATATCTATATTTATTTAATGAGCTCAGAAAGGCTATGGTCCCTCTAGAAAGTGGGAGGGAAAGGAGATGAAGGCTAATGCTAAAAATAACAGATGAATAAGTGATGTATTAAAAAGATGACAAGTACATTCCTGCCACACCCAGCACTCCTAGAAAAATATTTCCTACCGTTTAGCCATTTGATCACAGTATTCAGTCATTTGTCCATTTCTAAGTTGGTCCTAAAAGATAATTCGTTTTTCCTTTTTTGGCGGAGTGAGTTGAAAAATCCCCAAACAACATTTTCCAAGCATTAAAACCGACCTCCACAGATGAACCCAGCTAGTAACACAGAAAACACTGGAGTTAAATGGTAGGTAGAGCAACCAGCTACTGGTTTAGAACATTGGTTATGTTTTATTTTTCCCTTGGAGATATTCACATGCCATCAAATTCACTTGCCAAATCCATTCATAATAAATATATTTCCCATCATATCCAGCTCAAACATTCAAGTTAAGAAAACAAGCAAATTAAAGGTTAATTTCTACTTGCCACAAAACTGCATCAGCTGGCTCCTTAGCCAGCAAAGCGCAATCGGATTCACAAATCTTTTTACGAGGCTGGATCCCATTAGAAGTGCAGGTTTGTGTTCAAGCTTGTGTCATCACACTTGACACTGTGTGATGACATTGGACCGTTTCCTTCATCTGTCCCAGCGTCTACACACTCATCCATCAGATGGGTGATACAGACACCTTGACCATGTGGAGTAACTGTAGACTCGCACAGGATCCTGGCCTGAGTGGCAGCCTTGGAAACCATGAGGATGAAGAGTGAGACATGAAAGGAGATGCTCACTGGTGAATGGAAGAGCGAGGCCCAAAGCAAAGGAGCCAGGAGCTGGTGAGGGCTGGGGTGGGGACCAGCCCAGGGAGGAAGACAAGAGACATGGGTGTGTCCACGATCTACCTAGAACCAAGTACTAGGGAATCAGATGGTGGGGGTGGGGCAGTTACTCATCCCTTAGGAGCTCTTATTTTATTCTAGGAGCGACCTTATACTCAAAGAGATAATTACAGAACAGTGTGTGAGACAAAGAGCGACCCTGAAAATTATCGGAGCACAGTAGGGTCCCTGATGGAGGGGTGGGGAGGGCGGTCAAGGGCAGCTCCTTGGAGGAGCTAAACTCTTCATCACAGACAAGCAGGGATGAGTCCAATGATGGGGGAGGGGACGGGGCAGTCTGCAAGTAGGCCTGTGGTCCACGTGGGTCCTCTCTGCCTGAGGGAAAATCCAAAGAAAGAAGTGGAACCCACAGGAAGCTCAATGTTGCAGCTAAAGGTCAAGGAGGAGAGATGTCATCAGGGACTTTATCTTGTAAGCAACAGGGAGCCATTATGCAATTTTTAATCCCAGGAATCTGATGGTCAGATGCTCTTGTTAGATGCAAACCACTCTGGCCTTGTGTGGCCCAAGCACCTGAGGAAGGGCAAAACCAGCCGCCTCTGCAGCCTCAGAGAGAAGACAATTCTGCTACACCTCACCTCTCACCACCTACCCATCATGTGCTGAAAATTCAAACTGCCAGGATGACCGCATCATTTCAGAGCACTCTGCCTTGGCTCACGCCAACCCCTGGCCTGGAATTCCCTCTGCTATTCCTCTCCTGATTAACTCCTCATTCTTTGAGAGGCAATTCGGGCATCCCTCCTCCAGGAAGTCCTCCCTGACTGCATAGGAGGCTGAATTCCCCATGTGTCTTTCACAACACTCTGGAATATCATCTGCTCTGAATTCATTCTATTATGTGAAAATTATGTGCTTAGGTGTCTATCACCCTGCTTGACTAGGAGCACCCGGAGGGCAAAGACAGCATCTTCTTCAAATTCCCAGTTTGCACGCTCACCTGGCCTAGAGTCTGAACTAAGTGATGTTAACTTCCTGTCCTCAGCGCTTCTTCTGCATGCCACCCCTCCAGCCTGCTGCAGGATGCCTTGTGCTACCTAGCCCCTGGTAATCTGGCCTTGTCTCCCTCAGAACCCCTTCACACACACACTCCAATGCTTTGTTCCCCGTATTGCTTCCACACACAGCCCCTAGATCATATTTTCCTCAAGGTTTTGTTCCTTTTGTCCCCTTCACTGCCGTTTCCAGTGGTCTGAGCTCAATCCATCCTCTTTTTTGATTTTAAAACTTTACACAAGGGCTTGCCTAGTGGCTTAGTGGTGAAAAGTCTGCCTGCCGATGCAGGAGACATAGGTTGGATCCCTGGTCTGGGAAGATACCACACGTTGCAGAGCAACTAAGCCCGTGTGCCACAACTACTGAGCCTGTGCTCTAGATCCCGTGAGCAGCAACTACTGAGCCCACGTGCTCTGCAACAAGAGAAGGCACCACAACGAGAAGGCTCGCACCACAACTAGAGAGTGGGTGTGCTCTGCAACCAGAGCAAAGCCTGAACAGCAATGAAGACCCAGCCCAGCCACAAATAAATAAGCAAATATTTTTAAATAAAAAAACTAAGCAAATATTGAAAACAAAGCCCATGGTTCGCAAAACCCAGTGCAGTCCCAAACCCACCAGCTGACAGTGTGCTCCTTCCAGGGTATCACCTCCTTGTTCCTAACTGACCCCAGGAGGTGAGAAAGGCCCAGAGAGCGTCAGGATTGGGTGAGGGAGCCATCCGGGAGGAGGCCAAGATCGCCTAAGGGTGGGGAGGTTTTATTCACTTCTTTAAAATAATAAATGGAAAGGAAAGTCAAGTACTAACTGGACTTAATTTACAGCTCTTCCTCCCTCAGAACTTCAAAAGGAACTGCCTTGTGGACGGTCTGCTCCCAACTGGACATGCCCAAATGTAAGTGGCGTCATCTCGCCCCACAGAGTCCCCAAAAGGCCTGCGGACAAGAGCACATGACGGTCTCTTCTAAGCCAAGCATGTCCCCACATGACGGCTTGAAACTCGGCTGTTATTACCGCAATAGCGACTTTATCTGAAAGGGCATTGACAAGGAGCTCCTCCAACCCAAGCTCTTCAAAGAAAACCTGTCCCAGAGACTTTATCTCGCATGATGTAATGTACACTCTCAGTTCAGCTCTTATTAGGCGACAAGTTGACTGGATCTGGGGTTCTTGGGATCTCCGGGGAAAAGTGCTGCGTAAATAAATTATTTCCTTGTATGTAAAACAAAGTAGAGTGAGGCTGAGTTTTCAATGGTAATTGGATAAAGCACTGCTCTTTTAAGGAAGTTTTTAAAAGGCACTTTAGAGAAAACGACATACTTCTGGGATATTTAGGAGATCGTGTTCTTATTGACTGGATTTGTAAATACCTTTGCCTTTATATGTCATAGAACGTTCTCTAGTGCAAAACCATCTCATAAAAGTAATCCTTAGCATGTGTCTGCTTCCCCTCCGATTAATGCTTCATACTCTGTACCTGCAAGTGTAGAGAAAAATAGTTTTTTTAACAACCATCTGGCAAGTGAGTTAAGAACAGTGGGCACAGCAAATGTAGCTCACGTTACCTGCTGCAAAGCCCTCTGGGAAAACATGAATAAATTACAACCTTAAAAACTGTGGGTCTGGTAAGGATAATATTTTCAGGTGGAATGCCTTAAGATCAACCCAATTGTTTCTTACCAGAAATTCAGCAGCATAATATGAGAAGGTGATTGTGTGCAGGGGAGGGGATCAAGGGAAGGGTGTGGGGGAAGCGGTGAGAGCAAGGGGGACGGGGGTGGGAGAAGGGAAAACCAAAATGAAAAATCAGTAGTATTAGCACAGTGCTTTAAATACTCATGCAATGATTCTGCCAAAGAATGCACATGGGTCACAAGTTATAATTACCATAATTCTTTAAAAGAGTTCCTCTCCGGGCCATCCAACCACCAGAGACCCTTGGATCTGTGTAGGGGGGCATATGAAAGTAATTCCCCTCTCCCAAGAACAAAACAGCAACAATTTTGACATCATAAATGAAGCATTTACCAACAATGAAAAAAAATTAATAAAAATTTAGTTTTAATTAATGAAAATTTTAAAAAATATTAAAAATTTAAATTAAAAAAAAATGTTTGCTTGGATTTCTTGTGGCCTTAAACAGAGAAAGAAAACGAGGCCAAAAAAAAAAAGCCAGGACCAGCTCAGTGTTGCCCAATTTCCCCTTCCTCTCCCTGGACCTAAACATTTGACAACACATAAGGACCTGAAAACTCTAAGTTGGGTGTCCAGGAGACTCGAGTATGGCTTTAAATGTTAGCAAGCCAGTTAAAACCATACCTTCTCCCACTACAATCAATATGAGAGTCTAACTGGGGCAGCTGAGCCCACGAGCTGCATCTCTGATGACAGACAGACAATCGTGGCTTTTGGATCCTGGAAATTCAGGACCACGAGGGAGACATGGTGTGGAGAAGACATGAAGAACACCTTTCTCCTCCTCCTCAGGCTTTTTCGTTTGTCGTGTGAATTGGGACACAGCATCACATCCCTGCCTGTCTCGGACAGAAAGCTGAGCGATCAGGGCCTGTCCCAGGGCCAGGCTCTTCCCAGACATGCGCCGGGCCAGGCTCTGGGGAGAAGGCGGCCAAAGTGCAGAGATGTGTCTGTCCCCCGGAGATGCGGCCTTGTCAAAACCCCCAAAACCTTCCACCGTTCTCCTTGGCAGCTTCAACTTCCTTTTCAGTTCCTGGGCAAAACTATCAATATGTTCTAGTTTGTAGTTTGCTAGCTGTCACTCTTTAAATAAAGAGCATATTTTGGAACTTCCTTGACCATCCAAGGGTTAAGACTTTTCTCTGCAAGGGGCACAGGTTCAATCCATGACTGAAGGACTAAGATTCCCACATGCCACACTATAAATAAGTCTTCTGTTTGAGGAACATTTCAATTCAGATGCATAGGAAACTGTAATATTCTATAAAGTTATCGAAAATGATGCCTTTGGAGAAACATCTTCCACATAAATTGTTACACTTCTGTCTTGTTACTCTGGTCCAGACCTTCATAGCTGCACACGCAGAGGAGGGTCATTCTGACTCCTGTCCAAGCCATTGCCAGATTAATCTTCCAAAGAGGATCATTCACCATGCTTTCATCACAATTTAAAAACCCATGTTCCTCCCTTAGGTCTAGAGGCTTACATCCCAGTGTTATCTCACAGACCCTGCAAAAGCTTCACCAGTCCCTACCCCACCAAACCTGCATCTCTTCATCCCTTCCCAGCCCACATCTCGGCTCCCGTGTGCTCAGGAGACCCAAGCCACCTCTCTGTTACCCCTACACGTGACCCTTGAACAATACGGATTCGAACTGCACGGGTCCACTTACACACAGATTTTAAGTAAATACTACAGTACTATATGACTGTGGTTAGCTGAAAACAGAGGGCCAACTATAAGTTATATGTGGATTTTCTACTGCCAGAGGGTCAGGGCCCATAACTCTTGTGTTACTCAAGGGTCAACTATACTACCAAACTGTCCTACCATGTGCCACACTCTCTTCCCAATAGGGTTTAGCTTTCATACTTACACATCTTTGCCAGTTTCCTATTCTTCCAAGAAGTTTCCTTCACCTCCTCAAAATCACAGCACAAGCTCAACCCCTGATCCCTCATAGCATCTGATGACTATGCCCTAATTTACATCATTCTAGAATATTCATTAGTTTCATGCTTATGAGGCCTGCTTTCTAACTAAACGATACATTTCTTAGAAATGGGATCTATATTTTAAAATTATTTTTATTTGTTAAGCTATAGGCATCTATCAGGTATGTCAATATCTAAAGATGGACAAATAGTGAGAGGGAAAAACTGGGTAGGGAGAAAGACAACACAAGATACCAGAAAAAGAGAAGCAAAGACAGATCCAGGTATCACCAGGAAATCCATTCAACTGCACCATCATTTAGAAACACCTGATGATGGGGCAGGAGATAGGAATTACTTGGTTATTTTACTATTGCCAATTGATAGACTCCTCTTAGTGTGTCACAAATATATCGTTTGAATGCAAGCCTTTCATCCGTTTCTTATTTACAGCCAGGAATTTCTTTCCACACATTCTAAGTTCTTCATGTATATGCAGACAGAAAAAAAATTCTAAGCAAGGTTAAATATTCAGACACAAATAGAAGACTATTTGTGATTTAAGTCAAATGCTGCAGACAAAATTATTTCTATGGGGAATCTAAATTGTGTTGCCATGGAATTTTTTTTTAAAGAACCTAGTCTCTCTCTAATAATTTACAAAGTGAAAAGGACGGGAGATTCAGGCACACGCCAACCCATCTTCAGCCTATCCCTCTTCAAGTTCCCAAGTCACTGGACCCTGATTTTGACGGGGACTGTAGTGGATACTGCTGTGCACCACCTGATTTCCCTTTGAAGACAAAGGCATTCTTCCCCTCAGCTGCCCACGGCTCACAAATAGGTCTCTCTTTGGGAATCCACTCCCTCTAAAGGCAGCTACTTTGATCAGTTGACGTAGCATGCCCCACTAGAAGCAAGCAACTCTGAATGGCCATCCCAGCTGCTAAGCCCCCTGTGGAACCAGCTCCACACAATTCAGAACCAGAGTCTCTCCTTAATTCCCTGATGGCTCAGAGGGTAAAGCGTCTGCCTGCAATGCGGGAGATCCACATTCGATCCCTGGGTCGGGAAGATCCACTGGAGAAAGAAATGGCCACCCACTCCAGTCTTCTTGCCTGGAGAATCCCATGGACAGAGGAGCCTGGTGGGCTACAGTTCACAGGGTCGCAAAGAGTCGGACACAACTGAGCAACCTCCCTTCACTCCCTTACTCCTGAGAGCATTTCTAATAAAATTCCTCACATGCAAATCTCTATCTCAGTCTGTTTCCCAGGGAACCTGACTGAAGAGATAGGTGCTAGAAATTTCACTGACACTTGTCTAAGTGTTCAGGTTGTCTGAGCAAAAGAAGACTGACACTAAGCTGTTTCCCATCCTGTAAAATGCAAGCAGCATAGAAAGTAGCTGCTTAATTACTAGATGAATGTGGAAACAGGCCAACGAAAGCATTTTCTTTAGCACCTCATCTGTTAGAAAACACAAGCCAAAAAATAGTGTTTTTCCCCCAAACCCACAGATACAGGAATAGCTGTGTTATACCAAACCACTGAAGGCTGAGCACCAAAGAACCAATGCTTTCGCACTGTGGTGTTGGAGAAGACTCGAGAGTCCCTTGGACAGCAAAGACATCAAACCAGTCAATCCTAAAGGAAATCAACCCTGAATATTCATCGGAAGGACTGATACTGACTTTGGCCACCTGATGCAAAAAGCCGACTCACTGGAAAAGACCCTGATGCTGGGAAGGATTGAGGGCACGAGGAAAAGGAGGTGACAGAGGATGAGATGGTTGGATGGCATCACTAACACATTCAACGGACATGAGTTTGAGCAAACTCCGGAGATAGCGAAGGTCAAGAAAGCTTACGTGTTGCACGTTGTGAGGTCGCAAAGAATCAGACATGACATAGCAACTGAACAACAACCAAGCTACTGGTTTTGAAGCCATCCTCTGTGTTAGAATCATACCTAATACATGTTAGAATCCAGTAGTTTTAATATACAAATTTTGTTCCAAAAGTGACAATCAGCTAGGCAAACAGGAGCTCCTCAACACGAGGAAACAAGATTTGGTCATAAAATGTTCCACTATCCGTATACAGCCACCAAAGCAGATCTTATTTCCCATATGACAAACGTCCAGCATTTAAGTACTTGAACCAAGAGACCACAGAAACTATTTCCGCCAGAGGTGTAAGAACCAGCTCCCCCATCTGAGTGTGCCGCGAGGGACGTGAGTAACGGGAGGAGACACACATAGATAATCCGTACCTGGTTCTCTATGGCCTTCCTGTTCTTTGGGTCGCTCACCACGGACAGCTGTAACTCTGCCATCTTCTTCATCTTGCTGTCCATGTCGATCTTCTGGAGGAGGTTTCTAGTCTGGTTCTTCAGCAGCCGGACTGTGTCCTCTTTGCCGTGTTTCTTTGCAAAGAGGGATGCGCAGGCCGAGTGGATGGCGGTGACCCAGTTCTCTAGGTCTGTCTGGCTGGTGGCCTAAACACAGAGGGGGTTGGGGGTAGGGAGGGAGAAGAGATTTGGAACTGTTTTTCCACAAAAGTGTTCTCCCAAGTGGCAGCCTGGGCTTGGATGTGTAAAACCCCCAAATACCTCTTCATAAACACTGCTTAAGTTTAAAAAACACAGTCAACACAGATCTGCAGGCTTCTGTGACTCCAGAGGGCCTGGGAGAGCATCAAGGGTGTCACATGGCCCCAGATATGATGGGAAGACAAACCAGAATCAAGCTGTTCATGCAGCAAGAGAGTAACAAAAATACAAAAAAAGAAAAAATAGGGTATATTCACGCAGTGTACATCTCGTCGCTCTCTAAAAGAGCAGGCTATCTGCATAATTTTAATACGAGGAGGAAATATCAGGAGCAAAATGCTACATTTTGAAACCTGGATATGAAATTACATCCATGGTATGGACTCAATTATGAAAAATTATAATAAAAGAACATTTCCGGGAGGGCACAATAATATTAAAATAGTTGTCGGTAAACACTGCGAGTTTGAGTGGAATACTGGAGAATACTGGAAATACGGAGCTTCCCAGATGGCATTAGTGTTAAAGAACCTGCCTGCCAATGAAGGAGATGTAAGAGACACGGGTTTGATCCCTAGGTCAGGAAGATCCCCTGGAGGAGGGCACGGCAACCCACTCCAGTATTCTTGCCTGGAGAATCCCAGGGACAGAGGAGCCTGGCAGGATATACCCCATAGGGTCTCAAAGAGTCGGACATGACTGAATCGACTTAGCACACGTGTGGGCACACAGGCACCCAAGAAATGCTTGCTGGGTGAGCGACTGAATGGTGGCAGCCCCTCGGTGCCTGGCAGTCAGCAGAGACCAGTTGTCTTGCTTAAACTTTAATCCAATGTTTAACGGCTTTTACTCGATTTTACTGCTAAGTCATGCCTTTTAATTCGGATCCTTCTCGTCCTAACAAGACATAAGATCTCGCCTCCACCCTCCATTTAGAAAGCTCAGCAGTACCTGGAACAGGTAGACGTCCCCAAAGGAGTTGCTGAGGCAGAAAACATTCTCCTTCTTGGGATGTTCCGGGACAGACTGCACTATGCTGTCCTCTGCAAAGAGGGCAGAGCGCGGGGCGCTGCTCTGATCCACGGAATTCTTCCCGTAGGTCTCGTAGAATAGCAGCGTGCATCCTGCGAAAGAGAAAAGCACAGTACGGCCCCTGTCACAGGTCCTGAGGATCCATGTAGAAAAGGAACGAGGAGAAGGAAGAAAAGGGAAACATGGTCACACAAGGTTACAATGGAACCCAGCACAGCACAGAAATCAGGAGGAAATAAAGGGCAGGAACCCAGCTCTGCCCCCAGGAACGGCATCCCTGAGGCAGTGCTTTCTCCCTCCCTGGTACTCTCTGATCTCTGAGTACTCTGAGCGGGGCACTGAGCAATCTCTCCTCCCACAGTCAACACGCATCCAAATGCAGAGGCTGTGAGAGCCTCTTAGAACACGGGGAAGGGGCATGAGCTTTATGGCCTGAGCTGCTGCTGCAGGCTGAGCCAGTCCCTGTTCCAGCCACTGATGTACTTAGAAATAACCCTCCCATTTTTCCATCAGGAAACATCTGACTGCTGCTACCGCTGCACATACAACATCCCATGATCTGGGGACCTGAGGAGCAGGGTAGCTGTGCCAGCTCCACCCAGCCCAAATTCTTTCCAATGGTTCCCTTAACACTGAGCTCCCAGTGGCCGAGGCTTGAATCATTCTATCTAGAGGAAGTAAAAGTCATTTCGGGCAGATACCAAAATGCTGCCAGCCCTAGCACCCCACCTGTTGTGCGTTCTGAGGGGCAGTTTATCCCCCCTGCCAACATTCTGCCCAGGAAGTCCCCTGTGAACCGCACGTAAATCCACTCATTGGAAAAGACAGCTGGAAAGCAGAATCACCCTTGTTAAGATTTTATTATATCCTCCAAACCCTAAAAAACATGTGTGCCCTTAGCATACCTATACATTCAATGTAGGTGGGCAACCAGATGGTTGGCTGATAGCTGCTCTCTTAAAAGCACTGCTTCGACTTTATTTACATAGATACTTCAAAGATAATTTTAAAACTCTGCTTAAATGTATGTGTGTGAGTGTGTGTGTATATATATATATATACATATATACATATATATATATGCTTTTAACTACAATTAAACCAAACAGTTAAGCTCAAATATTGCAGCTTGGATTCTAAGCCAAGAAAGCTGAACTCAACATACTGAATTCCAGAGGCAAGAGGCATAGAAAACCACATGGGATAGGTTATGCTGGGGGCGGGGGGAATCTTCATGCCAAGCCTGGGCTGCAAAGGAGACAAAGGGATGTGTGCTTTATAACACTGTCACCTAGAGAGCATCCTTTATCCAAGGGGCTTCAAATGCTTAACAAACAAGGGTCCAGGCAGGTCCGTGGATCTTACAATGGTCAGAGACAAGTCAGGACCATCCGTGCCCCTGAAGCCAGCAGCCAGAGGCTCCCCGGGCAGCTGCCAGGGTGGGAGACAGTGTTCTAGAGACGTCCTCTTTCAACCTTAAGTGACACCTGCCCGCACCTCCCCCAGGGGCCTCCAACCACCTGGCACTACGAACATCTCTGGGAGCACAAACTCTGGAAAGTACTAGGCTTTTGGTTTTTCCCTTCATTTATTTTCTACATTTACCATCAGCTTGTCTTCACCTCTTAGTCCCGTCCCAGCCTCTGATAAACCAGAATAAACTCAGTGTCTCTTCCTGTAGACGACTGCTATACTCACTGTCATCCCAGTGCTCAGTCCTCCAGGTTAAATGTTGCTAAATCGTTGCCATCTTCCGTACAGCACAGCTCTACAGCCCCTCGGTGTCACCAATGGCTGTGCGTCTCAAAGCAGGATATGGACACACAGACACACACCACCACCCGCCCCCACCCCACCCCCCACCGTGGGTGTGCGCTGGGGGTTTCAAAGCCACAAGGCAGGGGGGGAAAGCGTCCTGCTTTCAGCGTTCCAAAGCATCCATTTTAGTAAACAAACTTCACGTTGAAGAAAAGTGTCTGACATGCTCTAGAGCCACATCTCCCCCTCCTGCACCTGGGTAGTTCTTTGATCATTAAACCTTAAAAGCATCAACTTATCCCTTAAAAATGTTATCTTGCTGGATCCAATCCATTATTCCAGCTTTTCAAATCTCTTCTGTCCTTCCGCACAAGACCCCGCCTCCCCCAGGGGGTTGTCCTTTGTCTTCCTCAGCCACAAGGTATCCCGAGGATCCAATCAAGAATTGGAAAAGAGGGCTGCACCTGTGAGGGATGCAGAGTCTCGGCTTGCATAAAACCTCCAGTTTGCTGGGGGAAGGTGTTACCTAGAAATGAGATGGCTTCTCCGTGTCCCTTTCCCAGAGGGTGCTGGGTAATTAATTGATACCAGCTCCCCAAAGCTCACAATTTCTAAATATGGGGAGCACTGTAGATAGCTCTGGGCCTTTCACCTGCACTCTGTGCGGTGTGTCCCCCATTTCTGCCTTCTCCCATGACAAGGAAGGGTGTCAGCTGCTAATGAGGAGCCACACCAGGTTCCTCTGACAAAGAGTCTCAGGACAGCTGTGCAGAAATGCCCAGGGCTGTGGGGTTGCTCGGCGTTCACATCTGTATAAATCAACACGATCCTGACTCAGAGCCTCAGATCCCTTCAAATAATCTATCCATCCACAATGTGAGAGGCAATTATAATTTTTAAATGGTAAGGCTTGTGAAAAACTCTTATTATCCTCACAAAACAAAGGCTTTCTCCTATTTCCTCTGCATCCAAAAAAAAAAAAAAACAGCATGTATTTGTGATGACAATAAGACACTCTTAGCTCATCAGCATGGAGTGACACAAACCAAATGACGCGGATGAAATTCTTCACTGTACAAGCTGGGGAAGACTGCCTCTCTGGGGTTCTGAACATGTGCACAATCCATGCTCAACGTTCCAAATAACTCAACTACACTGGTTACTTATCCGGGGCTCCCCTCCCACCCCCCAAATGCAGGACAAGTATTAAAGAGAGTACAGAAACCCCTATAAAATAATAAGCAACAGTTGTTACATTCAATCATCACTCAATAGAATGAAGGATGCATACGACTGTTAAGTGAACATATTATACAGGTTTGAGAAGGTATTTTAGGAAAGCAGGCTGGAAGGTTCTGGATCAGATGCCTGCACATGAATTCCAGTCCAGCCTGGACTTGCTGACATTTCCTAGGAAAGAGGAGAGCAGAGGAAAGAACTCCTGGGACCCCCTGGGTGGTGAAGACCACATACCTTTAAGTGTCACCCAATACTGCTTCCATTTCCTCCGGGCCACCAGTTCCAGCTTCCTTTCCTTCTGCAGAGTGACGAGGGGTTTGAAGAAGAGCCACCCGGCTTTGCGCACCACCCCTTGTTCCTTCTCAAAGAGCAGGTCCAGTTGCTCCAAAGAGCTGAGCGACTCGCTGCTGGACTCAGCCGTCTCCGTGGACGTCTCAAGGTTCTCCGTGTTGGTCCTGCTCATCTCCAGCTCTCGCATGAAATTCTCATAAATGTTCTGCTGGAGGGGGTCGCTGCCGATCGCATGAGCAGATTCACTTCTATGGGACAGGATCTGAGCGGAGCCCCCTGACCACAGGGACACAGACCCCTGGGAGGGGCCCTGCGTGTCCACGTTCAGCCCATCCGAACGGCTGTCGAAGTAGTCACTGCCCTCCTTGGACCTCGGCTCCTGTGAGCAACGCAGATGACCACTCATTAGAAGTTACGTATAGCCAAAGCACCTCTTCCCCAACAAGGCGTGCATGTAATAGTGTGGCTTGCTAATAGAAATGCTGCAAAGCAAGTCTTTTTCTTTTCTTTTTTTTAATGCAGCAAGTCTGCAAACCAGAAAGAATCATAGAGGCAGTACTGCGCGAACCAGTGTATAGGGAGGGGAGTCAATGCTTAAAAAGTGTAAACCAACCATCCCTGAGCATCCTAAATCTAGGGCTAAATCCAGGTGGCACTAGCGGTAAAGAACCTGCCTGCCAGGAAACGTAAGAAACACAGGTTTGATCCCTGGGTTGGGAAGATCCCTTGGAGGAGGAAATGGCAACCCACTCTAATATTCTCACCTGGAGAATCCCTTAGAGGAGCCTGGTGGGCTACAGTCCATAGGGTGGCAAAGAGTTGGTCACAATTGAAGTAACTTAACATGCACACATCCTAAATCTAACTTACACTTGGCATCAAAAAATGAGAGTGAGCTTAGGAGGACTTCCCTGGTGGTCCAGTGGTTAAGAATCTCCCTTCCAATGCAAGGGATGCAGGTTCAATCCCTGGCCGGGGAACTAAGATCCCATACGTGCATGCTAAGTTACCTCAGTCATGTCCAACTCTTTGTGACCCCATGGACCATAGTCCGCCAGGCTCCTCTGACCATGGGATTCCCTAGACAAGAATACTGGAGTGGGTTGCCATGCCCTCCTCCAGGGGATCTTCCTGACCCAGGGATCAAATCTGCTTTTCTTATGTGTCCTACATTGGCAGGTGGGTTCTTTACCACTAGCACCACCTGGGAAGCCCACATGTCAAGAGGCAACTAAGCCCAGGAGCCACAACTAGAGATTCTGCTGAAGAGGAGCCCACCAAGAAAGATCCTGCATGTAAACAAGATCCTGAGTGCAGCAACTAAGACCCGATGTAGCCAAAAATAAACAAACGAATCTTTTAAAAAATAAAAGAAAGTAAGCTTGATTTATGACATTTCAAATTTACAGCTTAGGTTCAGGTAATTCTGCAGAGACTCTAACACACTCTATCTCAGAGGCTAGTGAATTTTCAATTAGATTTCCTTCTCCATTAAAATAAAGAGGAGGGAAAATGGGGTCAAGGACCACTGACTAAAGACCTTATGGTGAATATTCCCCTGTTTGGAGGGGTTTTCTTTCCAGAAATTTCATCCGGAAATCAAGTGGCAATTACCTGAGGTGGTCCAGTGGTTAAGAATCTCCCTTCCAATGCAAGGGATGCAGGTTCAATCCCTGGCCGGGGAACTAAGATCCCATACGTGCATGCTAAGTTACCTCAGTCATGTCCAACTCTTTGTGACCCCATGGACCATAGTCCGCCAGGCTCCTCTGACCATGGGATTCCCTAGACAAGAATACTGGAGTGGGTTGCCATGCCCTCCTCCAGGGGATCTTCCTGACCCAGGGATCAAATCTGCTTTTCTTATGTGTCCTACATTGGCAGGTGGGTTCTTTACCACTAGCACCACCTGGGAAGCCCACATGTCAAGAGGCAACTAAGCCCAGGAGCCACAACTAGAGATTCTGCTGAAGAGGAGCCCACCAAGAAAGATCCTGCATGTAAACAAGATCCTGAGTGCAGCAACTAAGACCCGATGTAGCCAAAAATAAACAAACAAATCTTTTAAAAAATAAAAGAAAGTAAGCTTGATTTATGACATTTCAAATTTACAGCTTAGGTTCAGGTAATTCTGCAGAGACTCTAACACACTCTATCTCAGAGGCTAGTGAATTTTCAATTAGATTTCCTTCTCCATTAAAATAAAGAGGAGGGAAAATGGGGTAAGGACCACTGACTAAAGACCTTATGGTGAATATTCCCCTGTTTGGAGGGGTTTTCTTTCCAGAAATTTCATCCGGAAATCAAGTGGCAATTACCTGCTATCTTTTTTAGGAAAATCATCAATTAGACAAGTGCTTCTAAATGCCCAAGGGCTACAAACAACTGAGCCTCAAACATAGCTATTACTAACGAAAATATTATCTTCTACTGTGTTTATACGATATCCCATAGTCAGATTTATTTATACCCTGATGCTTATGCAAGAACAGAGCAAATAAGCCAGCTATGGTGAGTCACTCGGACAGGAAACTTTCAGAATAGTTTAAGGGTTGTTTCTCCCCACCCTCCTCAATTGTCACTGTGTTGCTCTTCAAACATTCCTAGGAGATGAAGGAATATTTCTCATTTATCTCATATTGACATTATTTCAGCTATGAATAGGCCTCTTTGACTCATAGCCCCAGGACACTGGGATTGCTTCTGATAGCCAGCAAGAGTTGTGATGGGGTGTTTCCAACCCAGCAGAGAGCCTGCCAGAGAAAAGCATCAAGTGTCAAACCGAAGTGTAACTTGTCAGCCCTCCTGACATTGGTTCTCATAAAAGGTAGACTTAAGCCATAGTGCTAACTTTTAAATGTTCAACCAGAGCAAAAGACAAATTTTCCTCCTTGAAAAATGGAGAAAAGATCACATATTTTAGCATTTATTACAGACTCATATACACAGATATGAATTTCCCCGGTCTGTAACAAATATGTAAAGCTTTCTTATCTAGAATCCTAATAGCTAGTGACTCATTTTCAGGTTAATAGGAAGGAAGGAATATAGGAGGAAAGGTAGGCCCCTGAATCGTCTCAGCTGGACTTCCTGATCACTGTGCTGTGTGTGTGACACTAAGGTGCTGTGTTAGCCATGTACATAAAGAAGTCTAATTTTCATTTCTATCTGCATCAGATAACCAAAATGACAGGTAACATAACTTGATGACACTATAGCATTACAGCAGAGTGAAGAGGAACTCAAGAGACGTCACTAAATTCCTTGGGAGCTAAAAGAAAACTCTTATTGTCATTCCTCCCTTTATGGGAAAAAGCACCAAATTCACCGTGTCATTCTTCACATGCCACTGTCTTTCTTTTCATAGTAATGGCCACTGGTCCTCTGCAGAAATTCCCTGGGACTGCGGGACACTCACGGGGCAGTGAGAGTCTAAAATGAAGAGGGTCAGAAAGCCGGGGTCTCTGTGTCCTTAAAGAGTTTCTCTTTAAGAAACTCCAGCAGTGGTCAGGGTTCACCCCTAGGGTCCCAGGCAAAACCATTCCCTGCTCCCAACACCCCTCCCTTGGAGGTCAGCGTGGTCCCGTGACCAGCTTTGACCAATAAACGAGAACAGATGTGAAAGGCATGGCTTCTGAGTGGGTGCTTCGGAAACCATCAATAGCTTTCTGCTCCCTCTGTGCCGGAGGCTTGGTGTGTCCCAGAAGGAAACTGCTCCATGGACCTGGGGGCCCAGAGGGGATCAATGCAGACCAGAGTCGCAGCTTGAGAAAGACATAGGCTGATCTGTGCTCAGCCTCAGAGAACTGAGGGCTTTTTGTTGCCTCAGTGTAACCTGGCCCACCTGACTCACAGGATGGAAAGTTTACCAAGGACCCGTCTCAGAACAGCTCCATCACTACTGATCGTTCACCAGCTTCAAACGCACACTCCCCTCCTGCACACCCACCCCCCGCCCTCTATGCTTAAATATCCTTTTTCGGCTACTAAGTATCTTCCCTGATGAATTTGCTTTCAGGCTGTTAACTCCCCAGAGTGGTTGAAAACCCTCTAAAGAAAAGATCACTCTTTTCACATCACTTTTTTTTATAAGTCAAAACAAACATGTCTACCCATCATGAGACCTTCTGAGTCTTAACTGTACTAGCATATGTCTGTGTAAGAGAATAAGCCTTTGGCACCTTAACTATGGTACACTGTCACAGACTTTGCTGCTCCTATGCGCTGACTGCATTTTTAAAGACCCAAACTTTGTCTTCACCTTCATTGTAAAAGAAAAACAAAGGCAGGAGTTCCCCAGTGGCCCAGGTTCAATCCCTGGTCCGGGAACTGAGATCCCACAAGCTACACCATATGGTCAAAACAAAACCCAACCAGAAAATTTACAAAGAGTAAGAAGAAAGACAAAGTCAAGGCCAGTGGAAATGGCACACCTACCAACATTTTGTCCACCTTTATAAATTACCAAAATCTGACACAAGCAAAATGCGAAAAGCTGCCTTCGTAGGCCACTTTTTAAAAATCCAAGATAATTTGTTATCTTAATGTTTAATAACCCTCACGAAATCACTAGTGGTTACCAAGAGTACCTTGGCCACGCAGCCAAGTGGAAAAGACGCACATCTGAGCTTTAGCAGAAACAGCTTTGGCCCCAGCTTCTCCACCAACTACCCATAAATCGTCAAACTCCTTTAACATTAGTTTCTTCACTTTAAAATGAGAGGGTGTGTGTGCATGCTAAATCGATTCTTTGCAACCCTGTGGGCTGTAGCCCACCAGGCTCCTCTGGCCATGGATACTGGAGTGGGTTGCCATTCCTCCTCCAGAGAATCTTCTTGACCCAGGAATCAAACCTGCATCTCCTATATTGGCAGGCG
The DNA here is from genome assembly GCA_006408675.1 of Madoqua kirkii. NCBI lineage: Eukaryota > Metazoa > Chordata > Mammalia > Artiodactyla > Bovidae > Madoqua > Madoqua kirkii. The sequence goes on along the minus strand of SJYC01010063.1, from coordinate 20,833 downwards.
GATTCTTTACCACTAGGGCCACCTGGGAAGCCCAAATGAGGGGAAGTCCTTTCAGATTCAGGAAGTCCTTTGATTTTGTATCCATTCTGTTCTTAGCTCCACGGACTTATAAATCATCCAGTTAAGTCTTGGATGATCCAGATGTGAAGGAGGTTCGCTTCCCAAGGGTGGCTGGGCAGCAAGGGTCTGCATAAGATAGAATGTGGTCAGTCTACAGTGGCAAAGGGTCTGCTTTAGAACTGAATGGGAACTGACCAGCTATAAGCCAAGCCACACAGAACAGAACAGAACCATGCTGTATGCAAATGAGAGATGTGGAGGAACAGGCTCAAGGGTCCCAGGAGATGAGTGCTGAACACAAGTCGATAACACAGCATTTGCAACAAGAAGAGGAGAAAGCTGTCTGTGTGGATTACAGGTCCCCAGAAGGTGGGAGCTAGCTTTCCCTTTATGTTTGATTGCTGTCAGTTGTCAAGCTTATTTGACCACTGAGAGAAAGGTCAAAGAAATCTTTACTACCAAATGGTTCGACCTGAACAAGTAATGAGTCAGGAGGAAGCAAATTATTGCATTCAGGGATATGAAGAGCTCTGTAACAGGACACAGATCATCTGTTCTTAGAGGAGGAAGAAAGGGACAAAGTAAAATACTGGGGCAGGGGGCTTGGACTTTGTGCCTAGGAAGGAAGTAACTAACGGTACGTTTTATAGATCTGAAATAATCTGCTCAGGGAAGCTGTATTGTTTTCTATCCCTAAAACTCTGTAAAATTTTATAATTATGTATCTATCTCAGATGGTCAAAATGCAACTCTACTAGAGACAAATTCCTAAAGTCACTTAAATTTCCTTCAACAATATGACGTAAGGTGAGTTAAAAAACAAATATATATATATATATATATATATATATATATACTTTCTCCCTTCTATAAATAATTAAAAGCAAAAAACCAAAAACAAAAGAGCAATTAAAAAACCTAGCAATTGCCTCTCGTTACCAAAGAGGGCAAACTACTACTTTCCTTGCTGGCAGTGAGGTCATTTTGTTTCCCCCATTCAAACTTTATACGCCCATTAAAAGTATTACTGTTACCATCATGATTCTTGTTTTATCAACATCATAGTTTTGCGACTCCATGTGCTCAGGTCAAGATGTTTTCAACACTGTTAGCTATCCCCAGGAGAAGGTGGTGAGATTATACACATTTTTTCCCCCAATGTACTAAATGAGCAATAGGAATTTTAATTTCCCTAAAGTAATATCAAGCTCAGGAAGGCTACTCATCCCAAAACGACAACAGCCTCTCTCTCTTCTTTTCCTTCTAGGCTTTGAGGATGAGTTTTAGCTGAGCACTCAGATAACCAATTCACTGGGAAGCCTCCCTAAGGCTGTTCTTTCTAAGAACAGTTTGGCTAGGTCTTGAATGTGGCCGTGGATTTTACTCCAGAATCCAGGAGGTGCAAGACTGGACAGAATGGGAATGACTGGAGTGGAGGGTTCAGAGTGAAAATGCACGTTTGACGCAACATACACGTACACCCGAAAACAAGAAGTGCCACGTCTTAGGCTGACCACTCTCAGCAGCTCACCTAAGTCTCAGGATGCTCTCCGCAGTACCTTCTGCTAGCCTCCCCGTTTTGCAGACAGAAAAGCAATCGAAGAGCATCTCTCCCGGCACTCCAGCCTGACTCACCTGGAGTCTCCTTTTCTTTCTCGAGAGGCTTCCCGTCCAGTCGCTGATGCGGCGCATCCTGGCTTTCAGGGTGTCCTTCTTGGAGGACTCCTCGCCCAGGGCCCTGGACTTGCGGCAAGGGAGGGTGAAGGACGCGAACTGTCCGGGCTCCCCGCGCTCCACGCGGGCCGGCACGTCCATGTCTGAGGCGAAGGAGACGCGGGCACTGAGGCTGGCACGGGTGCCCATGTAGTCATCGGAAAGCCGCAGGGCCGCGGGGGCCAGGCTCCTCAGGGAGGCGTTGGGGTAGGGGTCCCGGAGGGATGAGAGGGAGGCGCTTTGGCTGAAAGGCTTTGGAGCATCCCTGGTCGGGAAGCCAGCGTGGAGGCCGGGCTCGGGCGTGTCGGGCGCCGCGAAGGAGCCCTCGGCCTCGCTGACCTCGCCGGCCGGGCCCCAGGGCGAGTCGTACCAGGAGGACTCAGAGCTGAGCGAGCTGCCCTTGCTGGAGCGAGGGCGCGCGGCGGCGGCCGGGGAGGCGCGCGGGCTGGGCGGGGAACCGGCCGAGTAGCGCAGCAGCTGCACCGGGCCGGCGGATGGGGAGGCCCCCGGGGGCGCGGCGCCGCTGTGGAACTCTACCCGCAGGCAGCCGTCCAGCTTGCCCAGCGTCTTGATGAGCACCCGGGGGCTCTTGCGGTCCTCGCCTGGCGGGGTGGACGCGATGCTCTCGTTCCCGCCGTAGCAGTTGAGAAGGTGCCCGTTGCGGCAGTCCCTCGAGGCCGAGGGTTCTCCTCCGGCGGGTGTCCGACATAGTGGAAGCCGTTCTCGGGCGAGAAAGCGGCATCGGTGCCCTGCAAATCTGACCCTGCGGCACCTGTCCTATGCTTGGCGTAGGCACTGCCTTTGGAGGCTTTGCACGTGGGGCCCCCTGGTCGGGATGCGTAAGGCTGATTGCTCTTAAAGTGAGAAAGGCAGCTTCGGGCCAATGACCTGGACTTGTACCCTGCTCCGCTGCTTCCATGACCCCATCCGTGCAATGACTTGTCATCCTTGGCATGAAGGCCACGGATTTTCAGGGAGCAAGGCTTTTGTTTAGCACCAGTAATAGTATTGCTATGATTTTTAGGTCCTTGTAGGGTGTATTGACTCTCAGAGTTTCCCATCGTCACCTGAATTAAGAACAGCAGTGTCAGTAAGAGTCACGACCTAAACTGCATTCCACTAGACAGAACTTTCTACACGCTATATTCAGGTAACAGAGGAACGAAGCAACCTCTTTCTGGGCCTGACACAACTCAGAGACATGGGGACAAGCGTGAATTGGTCCTCCTCCTGCATTGCAGGTCATCAGCCAAGTAGACAGCACTGCACACTCCTGTGCGAGTGAGTTTAAGCACATTATCTGTTGTCTGATGTTAATTCAGGAACTGAGCAGGCATAGCAATCAGCTTAAGACAGAGACCTCCTATAGGCTGGGTGTTGGGAGGTTTTGAATCAATGATACTAAAGAGCAAAATGAGAAAATTCCTTTATTCTGTCACTGAAATGCACTGATTTTTCAGTGATCACAGAGACATTTTCCTTTATACATAAACGACTAAAGGAGCTCATATTGCACCCCCATATAAGTGGTTACTGCAGAAAAATGACCACGTTTGTAGTATGACTCCGGTACCACACTATGTTGGTGCTTTCATATATCCCACAAAATAGCACACCTCAAAGGATAAAGACTAAAAGTTCTCAAAAACCAGGCTGAGATGAAAAACAAGGGGAGGAAAATGAAAGCTCTCCTTTGGGACAGAAAAACATTTTAATGAAACTAATCTCTCATGCTTTTCTAAAGACCTTAAGGGTCCTCACTTTAGAACCTGATAAAATAGAAAAGTCTGAAGCTGTCTTGTCAGAATGTGAGCATCCTAGAAATAAATTTTTAAAAAATGTTTAATTAAAAAAAAAAAGAATGGGAGCATCCAAAAAAAAAACACACCAAACTTAGATTCCCTTTAAAACTCCAATTTGTTCAAAGAGTCTGTTAGCTAAGCCAAATTCCAGGGGAAGATCCAAACCACCCCACCCCCTCAGTTTTGGGGTGTTTTTTATTCTAACCAATGTATCACTGTTTGAGGCAAGTCAGAAACGATGCTTCCAGTTACGTTTCTAATATATGAGGTTAGGTTTAGTCACTCACTTGTGTCTGATTCTTGCGAAAAACTCCAATTTGTTGAAAGAGTCTGTTAGCTAAGCCAAATTCCAGGGAAAGATCCAAACCACCCCACCCCCTCAGTTTTGGGGTGTTTTTTATTCTAACCAATGTATCACTGTTTGAGGCAAGTCAGAAACGATGCTTCCAGTTACGTTTCTAATATATGAGGTTAGGTTTAGTCACTCACTTGTGTCTGATTCTTGCGACCCCATGGACTATAGCCCACCAGCCTCCTCTGTCCATGGGATTCTCCAGGCAAGATTACTGGAGTGGGTTACTCACTTCTAATATATGAAGCTGGATTTTAATTTCCATTCTTTCATATGTAAGAATGTAGAGCCACAGAAGTCAAAAGGGCTGACATTTCTTTGGAGACAATGATCAAACTCAGTTTAAAACACAAATAAGGGGAACAAATAATTAAACCTTTACTAACACAGCCATGGCACTGGACACAAACCACAGCTCCCACAGGCCGGACTCACCTGCAGTCTAGTTTATGTACTGAGAGAGATTAACGGTCAGTCGACTTGACAGGGTCCCAGGAGCAAGGCAGCGTGGTTAAAAAGTCCGGGCAGTGGATCCATGAAATGATCCTGAAAAAAACAGACACAGGAGAAAACTCTGTCAGGCATTTTACACCCGGTCCCCCCAAAAGTCAAAAGGAAGGCTTAATGTAAATTACGTGGAGAAACAATGGGTGTCCAGAATTGCTGTGAAAATAATAAACGCCATGTCTGTGAGCTGCATGATTCATCGGGGTTGTTTGGAAGATGTGAAGGAAGCCAGGACCGCCCCCACCGACCTTGCGAAAGGCCTTTCACTCTGTCCTCAGGCAAACACATGCCTTTGTTTCAGAGGAGAGCAGGTGAGCGTGCTGCCCTGAGTCACAGCTCACAGCTCGTCTGTCACCACCGCTCGGAAAACAACTCCCAGACCCACCGCCCTGGCAAGATCACAGGAGCAGCGTCCCAGCACGGCAACAACAGGTCACTGTTCCCCAGCTGATGAAGCAGCGAAAACAAAACCCAAAATGTAGAATCACAGAGAAATAGCCCTTGGCTAAAATAACGTGTGTCAGAGATGCCGACCCCAGAGATGAGATGAGAAAGGTTTCCTCCAGCACATGCGTGGGCCTCTCTGCAAGAGGCCAGAGGCAGGAAGCCCACCTCTGGGGGAAGAAGGGGGTGCTACCATCTGGCTGTGTTCACGCCTGGGACACAAAGCCTTTATTTTCTCTGCAGACAGAGAGAGCAAAGCAGTGATTTTTCCTCTTAAAAAAAAAAACAACTATATTTGTAATTGCAGTATAATGCATATAACATTTACCATCTGAACCATTAAGTGGTCAGACAGTAGTGTGAAGTACATTCACATTTGTTATGCAATTTGTCTCCCGAACTCTTTTCATCTTGCAAAACTAAACCTCTTGCATTAAACGCCTCACCTCACTCTCGCCTCCATCTCCCCAGCTGCTGGTAACAACCATTCTCTTCTGTCTCTCGAATGAATCTGACTGCTCTAGGTACACCACGCAAGTGGAATCACACAGGATTTGACATTCGTCACTGGCTTTTTTCATTTAGCATCATGTCTTCAAGGCTCCTCTGTGCTGTAGCATGTGGCAAATTTTCCTTCCTTTTTAAGGCTGCATAATATTCCATTATATTCTGTTTATCCATTTATCTGTAAACAGACACTTAGAAACTGCTTCCCACCTCTTGTCTATTGTGAATAATGATGCTACGAACACAGGGATACATGTATCTCTTTGAGATCCTGCCTGCAATTCTTTGGGGTGTATACTCAGAAGTGGAATTGTTTGATCACATGATTCTTCCATTGTTCCTTTCTTTAAGGACCCACCATACTGTTTCCCATAGCAGCCGTACAATTTTACATTCCCATCAGTAAAGTATAGGTTCTAATTTTTCTCTGCATCCTCATGAACACTTGTGATTTCCTATTTGTTTTTTTTTTTTAATATAGTGGCTATCCAATAGTATGAGATGCTATCTTACTGTGGTTTTGATTTACACTTCCCTGATGATTAGTGATGTTGAACATCTTTTGATGGCGTGTTAGCCACTTGTATAGCCTCTTTGGACGGTTTGATGGTGACTTTTAAAATTCACAAAGCACTGGTACAAGACATAAGTATCCCCAATAAAGCCAAAGACACAAGCCTATCTAGGATGATAGACACACACACAATTTAAATTAAAAAAAAAAAAAAGTAAAAAAGATTTCCCACTTAGGCATCAGCAGGAAATCTAACCACTCATGTGAGTCTATAAAACTGAAGCCAGCGTCTCTAACCAGTGAGGTCTGAAGTGGTACCCAGCCCACTGCCGATCGCATCTTTCCATAGGCAGCTCTCCCGAACATCTAAAAGGCAGAAGAGCCACTGAGTGAGTGACCCATGACACCTGTGACGTGGGAGCTGGAACAGCAGCACCCTACCTTTTGAAAGTCCAACACCTGAGTTGTCTTTTCTCAGCTGCATTTTAGTAGAAGCTAAAAGTGGCCAGAGAAGCTCCCAGCTGCCACCCCCACCACAAGCTGAAGGGAGTGAGCCTTTGTGCTTGCTTACTTTCCTCAAGACCAAGGTCTGGTGATGACCCACAGGTGAAAGCCTCCCAGCGACTCTTTGTCAGGCCCTTCTGATTGGAGGGTCACATGCCCAAAGACATGCACACACAGCGCCACTCAAGCCCCTCAACCCATGGGCACAAAGCTGCCACTGGGAGAGGGGCCCGCTGTGTCGGCCACTTGAGAACACACAGAGATGGTGGGCTTTGGGGAGGAGAGGTTCAAAGGTGCAGAACGGCTTGGGCTTGGAAGCTTATGCCCTTGCGGCAGATTGTAACCTCACCTTGTCTGACTCCTTCTAAAGTTAAATATCTTAATTTAAAATTTCATGTCCTATTTCAAAACACACAGCCCCAGACCCTGTCCTTTCCAAGGTTCGATCTGCTAAGGTCTGCATCTTGAGCTCACAGAAGCATTTAATTGATACCTGTTGCATGAAAGCAGCTTCACATGTTAGAAGGCTCATTTGGGCACAGACTATGAGCAGGAATCATTCTAACAGAAACTGGCTGAAAGACTGATGTATAAACCCATGAGGCCATGTCTCAAGAATGAACACAGTCCTGCCTAGAGAAAAGCCTAAAGGTGGATATGACGTGCATTGTGACACGTGGGTGATGCTGACCAGCTGTTCAACAGCCCCGGCCAATCACTCCTGCAGAAAGAAAACAGCCCTCAACTGTGGCAAGGATTTATCTAATATTTACAAGGAATTTATTGACAGGGAAGGGTAGGTAATCTCAGAGGAAAACTTTAGAACTGTCCCTGAGGAGTCTGGCAAATTGAACAGATATTTTTTTAATCTGTCAAGTTTCAGCTGGGACTTTTGTCTGAAGGCAATAGAATAAATAGGTCAGATTCCCTGCAACCCTGGTCCTCTGAAATCCTTTACTAAAAGCATTTTATAGTATTAAAGTTAAAAAAATTTATTGATAGAAAGCAGGCTGACAATATAAAAATGACAGATTTCCTGTGAAATTTTTTTTAAAGGAAAAGAAACAGTTAAAAGCCCCCTGTAGATAAAAAGCATGCACATTGGGTACATAATCTGCAGGAATACATATCAGGTACACTAACGCTCCACAAGGCCCACCGCTGACCAGGGGAAATTTTTAGTGAAGTTACTTAGGAATAAATGAAATGGCGCTAAGGCTGTGGGTACTTCACAAATATGCTATGCTGTGTATACATTTATTTCTACAATTATTTTTTTATAAAATATTGGGATTTTAAAAAATTGATCACAATCTCCTGAACTTGAAAAAAAAGCCTTTGTATTTTGTTGCCTGCATTCCCTTCCAATCCCTAACCTTATGAATGTGCTGTGTAGCTTTTTAAGCTAAAATCACAAATAAGAATGGAACTTTTTTCGTTTGTTTTTTTTCAATTGAAGTATAATTGATTTACAATGTTGTGTGAGTTTCAGGCATACAGCAAAGTACATGTGATTCATATATACATATATGATTCACATATGATTCATATATATATATATAATTCATGTATATACACATGAATACATACATGCATATATATACACATTATACACATATATTCTTTTTCAGATTCTTTTCCCTTATAGATTCTTACAAAATATTGAATATTGCTATTCAGTACCTTGTTGATTATCTATTTCATATATAATAGTGCATATACATTAAACCCAAACACCTAATTTAAACTAACTTTTTAAAATTGCAATCCATTACCACCCCAGAAATGCCTAGCAATGTGGAGGAAATTCACAAGTGTGTCATCAGAACTCCAGCAACCTGTGACCTACTGAATCTCACAGTAAGTCATCTTTTAGGAGGAAATTCAAGATTTACCTTTTCTTCATTTGCCTTGAGCTTGGTCTTGAACTGATGCATCAAAAATGCCAGCGTCTCCACTTTCACATAGTGTAGAGTTTAGAGCAAAGGGAACTAAAGTCCTCCAGCGCTGCTTTGTCTCCGCCAGCACCAACCGCCCAGATGGAGCGACCACAGGGAAGTCAAGGGCGACCCCAGTGGACCAGATGGTGCTGTGAGGAGGGCTGGGGGCTGACTGATGTAGCGAGCAGAACAGAGGCGTGGGGACTCTGCACAAAAGCCAGATTTATGGCTGGGCGAGGCGGTTAAGGGGAGCTCAAGTTCTCCCAACCATGAGATATCAACAAGGCTTCCTACATAATTTCAGAAAGATTTTTATAATTAAAGAGGAACCCCATCACTGGACAAGGCAAACATTTCAGATACTGATAAGAGCTGGAAAAATAAAAGATAAGGACGCACCATTAACCCTAACAGTATCTACTCAGTTCCCTTTACTTAGGGGTGGGAGGCTGTGGAGGCAGGGGAAACTTCAATCATTAAGGAGACAAGCCTCAGAATCCCAGACTGGTTTGTGTCACAGAACTTGAGTTTAAGCCCTGCTTCCAGTTCTTAAACAGCATATGAGTTTCAGGGTGAATTACTTGTAGTTTCTGCATCTCATTTTCCCCATCTGCAACTTAAGGATAAAAATAGCTGTCCTACCTACTCCGCGAGTTGAGAATGGAATGTAGAAATACATGTGAAACCACCCAAAAAACTGTGAAAAGCAAATACTAATATATGGTATTATTAATTTTTAGTTATAAATTTAACTTGGTGCATTATAATATCAATATTATAACAGCCCACTGTTTCATTTTTTTAACTTAATACATTATATAGATATATGCATAAATATATACACACACATACAAAAACTTAGAATTTTTCAACTTCCAGTCTTAGTATTTATCTAATTTTGATCAATTCCCCAAAAGTCACAGCACATGAAACTAATTTGTCAAATGTGTCAAATGTCAAAAAAGACGATGACACAAGTCATGGACCTGTATTACACATTAGGAAATGTAAGAAAATAACCTAAGTGCTCACTGAACAATTGGCATCGTGTTTACCCAGCTGATCTCAACCACTGCGACTCTAGTCCCAGGGGACATTTGGCAATCTTGAAACACATCTTTGCTTGTCACATTGGGGCACTGGCATCTAGCGGGCAGTGTTCAGAGGCGCTACTAAACATCTTACAATGCACAGGACAATTTCCATAATAAAGAATTAGTTGGCTCAAGCTTAAGGCTCAACATTCAGAAAATGAAGATCATGGCATCTGGTCCCATCAGTTCATGGGAAACAGATGGGGAAACAGTGTCAGACTTTATTTTGGGGGACTCCAAAATCACTGCAGATGGTGACTGTAGCCATGAAATTAAAAGACACTTACTCCTTGGAAGAAAAGTTATGACCAACTTAGATAGCATAAGAAGAGCAGGGACATTACTTTGCCAACAAAGGTCCGTCTAGTCAAGGCTATAAGGTTTTTCCAGTGGTCATGTATGGATGTGAGAGTTGGACTGTGAAGAAAGCTGAGTGCCGAAGAATTGATGCTTTTGAACTGTGGTGTTAAAGACTCTTGAGAATCCCTTGGACTGCAAGGAGATCCAACCAGTCCATTCTGAAGGAGATCAGCCCTGAGATTTCTTTGGAAGGAATGATGCTAAAGCTGAAACTCCAGTACTTTGGCCACCTCATGCAAAGAGTTGACTCACTGGAAAAGACTCTGATGCTGGGAAGGATTGAGGACAGGAGGAGAAGGGGATGACAGAGGATGAGATGGTTGGATGGCATCACTGACTCGATGGATGTGAGTCTGAGTGAACTCCAGGAGTTGGTGATGGACAGGGAGGCCTGGTGTGCTGCAATTCATGGGGTCGCAAAGAGTCGGACACGACTGAGCGACTGAACTGAACTGATTGGTGTTGAGGCTGAGAAACCCTGCCTTAAAATTTTATTGCCTGTCTCATTAAAACCACTGAAACTGAAGAACAAATATGCCTCAACATCTAAAACCACAGCACTGAAACTAAGGACCTAAACTGAACAAACTCTGTCAACATGGCCCAAACTTGCTTCTGCCCGCTTCGGTCCATGAGCTGCACTCCGAATGCACGGGTAACAGGACCTGAAGGAACTCATTTCTAATCTTAAGAAAACCTGACCCCAATCTATATGAAGACACAGGCGAAAGGAACATCTGATCTCCATAGGAACAGTGCTTGGGGAGAGTAATCCTTAAAAAGTGGGCAGAATGTGGACTGCTCCTAAGGCCTCAAAACCTAAGCATCCATTGTGGAGTCCCACTGGGCCTATTTCAATTCTACGGGACTCCTTCCAAATGCATATTAACAGATGAAAAGACAAACCAATCTGCAGCAAGGGATGCCGGGACTAGGACCTCAGAAGACAAGCATGGCTGGTATTCAGTAGAGGAAAAGCAATAAATTCCACAGAGACAACAGCCCAGCTTTTTGCACAGTTCATCACCTTAGTAAGCAAATTTATCACAAGCAGTGTCTCAGCGCTCACACCTGTTTTTATAAAACAAGAAAAAAATTAACATCTGCAGCATTGCTAACAGAAGTGTTTGTCTAAGGGTTCATGACCCACTGTTGGGTCACGACATTTATGCAATGATTTGATACCAGTAGTTGTAAATGAATAGAATGGAAATGGAGCAGGGAATATGAAAAAAAAACAGAGAGAGGATTGCATCCCAATAAGGGTAAAAATTGTCCTATGACACTAAATTTTTTGCATGCTTCTGTTTGCCTATACACTGGGTTGTGAATTAAATTTACGTCTCCTTGAGTAATAGTCAAAAAAAAAAGAGCTCAAAAACAATGATTCATAAAACTGCCAAGTGGTAATTTCATCAGAATGACACATCCATTCTAATAAGATCCAATAGCAACCCAGGTCTAGAGAGTCTCGAAGCATCCAACAAATCATCACCCAAGGGAAACACTTCAGCCTGAGAGAAGATCAAAAAAGAAAAGGACTCTCCCTCAGGAATGTGCCATATGGGAGGCCTTCACCTTTCTCCAGGCTACAGATTAAGACAAACCTTCACTGGACATTCAAATCCTTCCTGTGAAAGTTAAAAATGACCCCATTAATAAAGTCAGATGAAGAACTGGGTCTAGAGGATGTGTGGGATTCTGCTGGATGAAGAGAGAGAAGGACGATCCAAGGAATAGGAAAGGGCACATCCAAAGACATGGGCACTCCAGGGCCACCTACTGAATCCGCAAGTGAGCGAATCGACAAGTGGACTGAGAGGAGAGAGTCCCCAGCTTGTTCAGGAAAGGCGACAGGGCAGCAAGGCCTGGGCACAAGTGTCAGGGACAATGTTGAGAGCGATGAGGAGCAAGAGGCAAGAGGAGGAGGTGGGAGGAGAGTCGGGGGCTGGGCGAAATCTTGCTGGTCACTGCCCATCACCTTCACCTTCACGCCCTCCCCACCCCATCCCCAGAAGCATCCCACGTGAGCCATCTCCTAGGGACACTTTGGGACACCTCCTCGGAAGGTGTCCTCAGCAAGCAACAGCTCAAAGATTCGTGTGGGAGGCAGAGCTGGCAAAATAAGAAAATGTTCTTAGTGCTGATGGAAACTTAGGGAACTGAAGTAAAAGGCGGCTTCCACTCACCAGTTCAGCGTGAATTTTTGCACACAGCTATACACTCCCCCATGTCCCCCATGTACTGGGCACTGGAGAGAAATAACAGCAACTTATGATCTGAACCCTTCCCCAGAAGCCTTATTAGCTTGTGTAGGAAGGGGATGCAAAAATTAACATGAAAACATTTGTAGACTCAATAAGCAAGTTCCCAATGATGTTAACGGCATTGAGTTTCCGAGAGATGTGGTGAGCCCAACAGTCCCACAAATATTACTGGTATGTTTCTGGAATGTCAGTGAATTGAGAGGCCCAGCTACATCTGAGCCATCACAGAAACTGAAAATATTTCAGGGTTGTTTTTTTTTAAATCACTTTTTCCATAAAAATTTACAGAGCTAATATAGCCTAAAATAATATAGTCTACATAGTATATAGACTATAATAATACAGTCTAAATAATCCAGCTAAAGATAAACCTTTTTTCTTATTTTTCCTTCAGAAATTATCAAAGCGCATCGCACACGTTTCCATCCATGCTCTTTCCAACACGACAGCATGGGTATTTCTCTCTTTCTTTTTTAGTACCAAATGTTGAATTCCACTCTGCATTTGTCTCCCAAGTGTACAAGTCTCATCCGAAAGTTAGCCAGCAGCCTGATCTCTGCTGACCTAGTACTGCTTTGGTGACAGCTGGAAACGAAGATACTCAAGACTCAAAATGATTAACACGACTTTTCAATAACCCTCTCTTGGAATTTTAAAGAATATGGGATTCAAAGTGGTTCGCATGACTTTTAAATAACCTGTTTTAACTGTAAGGAACACAAGCCGTTCTACAACGAGCGAGTTCGGACACGGGCAGGCACCTCCCAAGATTCACACCAAGATGAAAACAGAAGAGCAGGCATCAGAACTCCAGGCTGTAAACACACAGCCTCTCCCTGACGCCGAGATGTGTCTGTGCTGCACGCGATTCCGTAAATCAGAAGCAGGCATCGCGTGCCTGAACCTCACTCCTGTTCTGTGACCAAAATACACCTTGGTGATTGTACCAGGTTATTCTCGGCAAAGTATTTCTTCATTATATTACTGTTCCATTTAAGTTAAAAAAAGTGAACAGGCTTAAACCACACGGTTTTCCCCTCATTTAAACAGGGGCTTTTCTCACCCTCATAAATGTGTAACTATTTTACTCCCATCCGGCTTGCAGCCTGATGGAAGCATTCATTTCTGTTAAGTCTATATCTGAAAGCTACAATATAAGTTGTTCTTGGGCCTGAAGGTAAAATTAAACCAAGCACTGCTGAACTTTTCCATAAAACATGTATTATTCAAAACAAACCTGGTAAGATCTTAGCTAGTAATGTTACAGAAACTTGCAGGGGAGGGAAAAAAAGGCCTAGTATTAGCACTGGTCGCTTACCTTTTATAATTTACAGGAATTGAGAATGTTGCCACCTCAAGGAGATGGGTGTGCAGACAGAAGGGGGAGAGTGTCCTGAGCTGCTGTGTGTCAGGGCTGCGCAGGGCACAAGAGCCCCAACAGCTGACATAACTGTCCTTGATTTACAGGAAAGGGAGTGTTAGCCTCCATGGATTAAATACTTTGACCAAGATCCCTAAGGAGCAAAGGTAAGAATCCAAAGGTAGGAAATTCTGGATTTCTTTCACTTTTGTTGCTTCCCTGTTGGCTCAGAGGGTGAAGAATCTGCCTGCAATGCGGGAGACCTGGGTTCAGTCCCTGGGTAGAGAAGATCCCCTAGAGGAGGGCATGGCAACCCGCTCTAGTATTCTTACCTGGAGAATTCCATGGACAGAGGAGCCTGGTGGGCTACAGTCCATGGGGTCACATAAATGTATTTCTATCAATATAATTTTAAATTTTCCTGTACTTTTGAAATCTGAAAATATCCTATCTCTTTTAATATTTTCTTATAATTGATTTAGCTGTGCCGACTCTTACTTGCAACGTGTAGGATCAAACCCGGGCCCCTTGCCTTGGGGGCATGGAGTCTTAACCACTGGACCACCAGGGAAGTCCCTCCATATCTTTTCTTAAAACATCCAACTTAACTTTTGGGCTCCTCTTATAAGAGGAATGGTTGTGACTCGTGTCCCTTTCATAAATACCTTTCCCTATGGAGAAGGAAATGGCAACCCACTCCAGTATTCTTGCCTGGAGAATCCCAGGGACAGAGGAGCTGCCATCTATGGGGTCACACAGAGTCGGACACGACTGAAGTGACTTAGCACACATGCACGGGTACCCTTTCTCCAGGCAGCAGAGGCTTCCACAGTTGGGGATCAGGACATGAGAATGAAATGAAGAACTGAAATGTTAACTAAGGAGCTGGAAGGTTCAAATGCACTTATTCTATGCTACTGCCTACTGAGAACACTTCACAAATGAGAATTTTGTCTTCTTGACAGTGTAAGCTGCATGGTCATTATTCTCAATATCAATTATAAACTTAGAATATACCTCCTGAAGGCTGTGAGGGTGGGACATGACAACCAAGACAATGTATGAGTGTTGGCTGGGTTGGGGGAACAGTGAGTAGAATAGTCAAGGGGGAATCTTCCTGAAGTTTCCACTTCATCCAATGCTAAGCAATCTAAACATTGCTGCCATAATAAAGAAACATAGATCATGAAGTAAAATATGAAATTTACATTCTGAGATAAAATATAGGGGCTCTGTGGTATTTAGCATACTTAGGTGCTTTAGTTACATCATCAGGTATCTTAAGTGGGATACATTTCCACTAAATAATGTGATCAATGTTTCCTGAGCACCTAGTCTGTGCTAGAACTGTTTTACGCCCTGGAATATAGTAATAAATACACCTCTTCCCTCCAAAAAAATCCCTTTTATGGAGCTTATATTATAGTGGGGAGACTCAACAATAAACCATGACAATAAATAAATTATAAGGTGAGTAAGTGCATGCTCAGACACTCAGTCATGTCCAACTCTTTGTGGCCCCATGGACTCTAGCCCGCCAGGTTCCTCTATCCATGGGATTCTCCAGGAAAAAACACTGGATTGGGTTGTCATTTCCTCCTTCAGGGCAAAAAAATAAAGCATGATGGGGGAACCAGGTAACGTGGCTGGAGGGGAGCTACAGATTCAGAAAGGGGAGCAGAGAACACCTCATGGCTGTGACATTAAGCGAGGACTTGTATGAGGGGAGACTGTGCAGATTCTGGAGAAAGAAAGAACACTGAAACAGAAGTTCAGTTCAGTGGCTCAGTCCTGTCCGACTTTTTGCGACCCCATGAATCGCAGGACGCCAGGCCTCCCTATCCATCACCAACTCCTGGAGTTCACTCAGACTCACGTCCATCGAGTCAGTGATGCCATCCAGCCATCTCATCCTCTGTTGTCCCCTTCTCCTCCTGCCCTCAATCTTTCCCAGCATCAGGGTCTTTACAAATGAGTCAGCTCCCCGCATGAGGTGGCCATAGTATTGGAGTTTCAGCTTCAACATCAGTCCCTCCAATGAACACTCAGGAGTGATCTCCTTTAGAATGGACTGGTTGGATCTCCTTGCAGTCCAAGGGACTCTCGAGAGTCTTCTCCAGTACCCAGTTCAAAAGCATCAATTCTTTAGCACTCAGCTTTCTTTATAGTCCAACTCTCACATCCATACATGACTACTGGAAAAACCATAGCCTTGACTAGATGGACCTTTGTTGGTAAAGTACTGTCTCTGCTTTTGAATATGCTGTCTAGGTTGGTCGTAATTATCCTTCCAAGGAGCAAGTGTCTTTTAATTTCATGGCTGCAGTCACCATCTGCAGTGATTTTGTGGAAACAGAAGACAGGTGCAACTGCCCAGAGTGGAGGACACGCAGCAGGCCAGCACGGCTGGAGCAGGAGGGGTCAGATAGGGGTCAAGGAGCCACAGGGTCCAGTCCTAAGGGACACTGTAAGGACTCTGGTTTCCACACTGAGATGGAAAGTCTCTAATAGAGGGCTCTGAATAGAGGTGCCTCCTCACGGGGTATCTTTCAAGAGGCTGATCTGGACTACGGGCAGCAAGGAGTAAGCCGGGGCCTGTAGGGCTAGGAGGGTCTTGCTGGTGAGAGGTGATGAGGGTCAGACTCTGGTGGGGAGTCTAGAGACAGGTGAAAGGAGAGCCAATGGGAGGCCCAGGTGGATGGCAGTGAGCACTACGGTCAAAAATGACACCACGATCTGATCTTCAGTCTAAGCTCCCAGGAGAATGGGGAAGACAGTCCCTCCCTCCCTTGGAAGGGAGACGAGGAGGTGGGTTTTGCATGTCTCAGGTGGGAGATGCCCACTGGATGTTCAAGTGCCAATGCTGAGTGGGCACTGGGCTTAGGAGACCAGAGTTCTAGGAAGAGATGGGCCTGGGTGCAAACCTGCTCTCACCCACATGAGGATGCCTGCAAACCTGCTCTCACCCACATGAGGATGCCTGATAAACACAGTGCATGAACTTCCCGAGAGAATAAGTAAACCAAGGGAAGAGAAGATGCCAAAGAGGCCCAGAACCAAAAGGCCAAGAAATCGGGAGCAACAGGGGGAGCAGTCAGTGAATCCAATTAAGAGGAGAAGGTGGGACAAATTGAGAGAGAAGCATGGGAACACACACGTTACCATGTGTAAGATAGACAGCCAGTGGGAATTTGCTGCACGACTCAGGGAACTCAAACCAGGGCTCTGGGACAACCTAGAGGGGTGGCATGGGGTGGGAGATGGCAGGGAGGTTCCAGAGGGAGGGGACATATGCATGCCAGTGGCTGATTCATGTTGATATGTGGCAGAAACCAGCACAAAACTGTAAAGCAATTATTCACCAATAAATAATTTTTTTAAAAAAAGGAAACCAAGAAAATATGTTGCCCACAAAGCCCCATTGAAAAAAGACTTTTCAGGGAGGAGACTGTGAGCATTTGATGGTTCACGTAATAAGGACTGAGAACAGAGCCCTTCTGAGGTTAGCAACGTGGAGGCTCTCAGTGAACCTGACCTGAGCAGGTCCAGGTGGAAAAAGCTGGGTTGACGTGAGTCTGAAGATGAGGTCCATGAAATTGAAGATGGTGAATAGAGACAACTTGGTCAGGAGATCTACTATGAAGAGCATGGTTCTACCACGAAGAATCCCGTGGTTGCTAGGAATCCAAAAGAGCGTGAGTGGGTGGGTAGGTGAGTAGGTGTGTGTCTGCCTGTCTTCAGGAGAAATCCCAGCACGTGAATAGGGGTGACTGCAGAGAATCAGCTGTGGCAGGAAAGAGGGGGAGACCTGTGTGGTCCTTCATCAGCTAAAGGAGAAGGAGGCTTCCTCCCAGCACTGCTCAGGCACCAGAAGGGGAACGGACCCTGGAGCCATGACCCTCCACTATTAGAGAGACTTCAGGAAAGCATCTGAGAACCACTGATAATACACACGTGAGATAAAGCACCAGGACAAAAGGGCATCAACTCTAGTAAGGAACTCTGACAATTTATCATGAAGGTTTTTGGCAGGTTGCAGTTACTTCTGAGTTTGGGGGTTTCCTGTTTTGTACTTAACTTTTAATCCATTTGTGACCATCCTATCAACCGTCAACAGAGTATATATGCAGATACACGTATGTGACAGTGTGTGTGTGTTCTGTGAACGTGTGTCTGCTTCCATGGAGTTCTTCACTCCCTATGACCTCTTGATACCATGGATTTTCCTGGCTTATGACTGTCTGTGAACAATGCTTCTTTTCACTTGTCACTCCACCTTCCCCAAGTGGCCACAGATGACTTGAAAACGAGTCTATCCACTCAGTGTCTCTTCAATGGCTCAAATGATATGGATTTTTAGCTTTTGTCCTTCCCAGCCCCTACACTCCACATATCTCTTGAGCTCTTTACATCTCAGCAATCCTCCTCTCACAATTCTGCAATGAGAGATGTGTCACGGTCAAGTACAAAAACAGGATGGGGACCATTATCACTTTCTAGTGTTGTCCTAAAGATACCCAGGATTTCTAAACCTATCTTTAAGGTTTGGGAACGCCTTGGACCGACTTCTTCCTGACACTATCTGTAGCACTTACCACATCCCTTTCCTAGAATGAAATGATAACCTAGTCTATCACTTCACACATAAAGTTTATTTTTCCGAAACGGCCTTACATTACCTTGGAACCAAAGCGAGAGTCCATCTGCTGTCTTCTCTTCCCTTCCAGAGCCTCTCTTGTCAGGCCCAGAACTAAAGCAAACGGCAGTCTCATACCAGAATGGGATCATGGAAAAAAAACATCTTAATCTAAGGCCAAAACAGGAACAGACTGACAGGTGAAGTCTAGCCAAAGCTGCCTTATCACACAGGTTAACCATGGGCAGCAGAAACTCTCTGGCAATAGTTAATGGGAATGAGGACCACTGACTGCATGTATGGCTCTGAACTTTATTAGGATCCAAGGAAAACAAGTCTTTGTCTTGTCTCTGACTATAGCTTTAAGCATGTCTGGTGTGGTAAGTAGGTAAGTAAATAGGTATGAAAGTCCAAGAGAGACAGGAAGGAAGTGAAGGCAGAAAACAGATGGCTATGTGTATGTGCACATGTGTGTATGTGTACATATGTGTGTGTACACATGTCTCTATCAATTTATAAAGACATCAAGATGAGCTATGGATGTGTACCTGCTGCATGCTCAGTCACGTCTCACTCTTTTGCGACTCCGTGGACTGTAGGCCACCAGGTTCCTCTGTCCATGGGACTGTTCAGGCAAGAATACTGGAGCATATTGCCATTTCCTCCTCCAAGGGATTTTCCCAAGCCAAGGATTGAATCATTGTCTCTTGCACTCCTGCTTTGGCAGGTGGATTCTCTACCAGTGCACCACTAGGATGAGCCAAAGTATTCCCAATTAAATAAGCAGGCAGCATAAAGAAAGATCAACAAGACAACTGGTATTGCATCTCCGCTCAGCAGCTAACCATCTCAGTAACTCTGGGCAAGCCATTTCAGTTTTGTAGGTTTTCAGCTTTCTCATTTGAAAAACTGCCTAAGGTCCTTTTCAGTTCCACAGTACGACAGAATATAAATAGCTAAGAATAGAGTCTGAGATATAGTCCTTGAGACACTGACATTAACACCTCCTAGCATTTGGGAATCCATCTAACATGGAACTGAATAATCATAAGGCACTCAACACACCATCACTGAAATCCGAACTACTATAAATACAATGTTTACTACCTTTTAAGAGTCAAAAATTCAGGTGTATCAATAGTCAAAAATTCAGGTTTATCTACTTTATTTATTTTCCCTGCCTCTTATATTATTGCTGTTTCTTTGACTCCATACATTAATCCTTTTTATGTCTTTCTAGTAAGGCCACTTTTACCTTGGCTGA
Source organism: Madoqua kirkii (assembly GCA_006408675.1). Taxonomy (NCBI): domain Eukaryota; kingdom Metazoa; phylum Chordata; class Mammalia; order Artiodactyla; family Bovidae; genus Madoqua; species Madoqua kirkii. The sequence goes on along the minus strand of SJYC01010063.1, from coordinate 1,509 downwards.
GTGGGGTGCCACTTCCTTCTCTGTTATTTAAGGTACACAATTTCAAAGGACAAACACAAATTATCACTAAAAACTAAAAAATACAACCAGGATATCTCAGGTAGTACAGTGAATAAGAATCCACCCATGGCGGGGACATGGACTTGATTCCCGGTCGGGAAGATCCTCTGGAGAAGGACATGGCAACCCACTCCAAGATGCCTGCCTGGAAAATCCCATGGACAGAGGAGCATGGTAGGCCGCAGTCCATGGGGTCGCAAAGAGTCAGACACGACTAAGCGACTTCACTCACTCACTCACTCACCAGGAAGATTCCACATGTCACGAGCACCTAAGCCTGTGCACCATAGCTACTGAGCCTGTGCTCCGCAACAAAAGAAGTCACCAAAACGAGAAGCCCACGCACCACCGTGAAGAGCAGTCCCTGCTCGCCGCAACTAGATTACTCCTGCACACAGCAACAAGGACCCGAGCAACCAATAAGTAAGTTTTTAAGGGCTTAATAGAAATTTTTTCCCAATTTAATGTGTCCAAAAATGTTCTGAATGTTCCATCAAAAGAAAATGCTTTTTCTTTAATCTCACAGTTGAGCTAAGGAATCTCAGGTCAGATTTATTTTCCCTACGTAAATTAATCTCACAAAGTGGGCTAAATAAACCTGGAGGCACAGACACAGAAAAGTGCCCCACCAGATATTTAAGGAGCGTGAGTTCCTCTCTGTATTGTTCCCACATCCATTCAATAGCTGTTGTAGGAAGAGGCTATAGGGACCCTGCACCAACTTCAGATTTCTGGGAAAGGGCAACATGGCTCTTCTCAAACACAATCTTGGACCACCAAGACAGCATCATCTATTCTACTTAGTGGTTAAGTGAAGGACCACTTCGAAAGGATAATCTCTTGGCAAGGAGCCCAGCCCTTATCTTGCGCTTCCAAGCCTCCCAGACCAGGCCTGGGGTAAGAAGAAGGCTTTGTGAGTCACCCCCTCTGCACTCAAAGTACCAAAAGGAAGGTGTTATCTGCTTGCCTTCAAAACACCATGTCGGTATGGATTAGAGTCAGAAGGCCCTTCAACAGACTTCAGCTTCTGTCTGCAAGCTCTGGTGAAAATCAAGGGGCTGACAAGTGTTAATGTGACTACACAAGAAGGCAGCTGGGGCTTCCTCCTTCCCTGCTCTGAATGGTTGCTAGCCCTGTCAAAGCTTCACTTTCTACATGCAAAGGAAGCGTAATAAATAAAACCTTTATTACTACGTTTCTACCAACATCCCTATACCTACCTGGGCAATACTCACATTCCTCCAGCCCCAAAACACTTCTCTATAAAGGAAGACACCCACTGAAGAGGCCCACACATTACCCGCCCTGAAATAACTCATAGCCTCACTCTACTGGAAGTATAAAACTTGAGAATTCCTGAGTGTGATGGACAGAGGGCCACGGTGAAACGCTGAAAACGTGTTAGGGAAAACTCCAGTAACCATTCTGTAGCCACGGACTTTTCAGAAA
>SJYC01010061.1:0-15814 GCA_006408675.1 Madoqua kirkii | reverse complement strand
TCCTTTGGCCACCTGATGCAAAGAGCTGACCCATTGGAAAAGACCCTGATGCTGGGAAAGACTGAAGGCAGGAAAAGAAGGAGACGAAAGAGGATGAGATGGATGGCATCACCAACTCATGGACATGAGTTTGAGTAGACTCCAGGAGTTGGTGATGGACAGGGAAGCCTGGAGTGCTACACTCCATGGGGTCACAGAGTTAGACATGACTGAGCAATTGAACTGAACTGAATGGAGCTCTAGTTCTTCTCTGATTGAACTTGAATCAAACAATAGAAAATCAGGCTATAATGTTTACTAATAGCTATAAAGTGGCTATAGAGGATGGTAAGATACTAGGCAGATTCTTCTCACTCACAAAATTCCCTAAAGGGGAAAATGGAACCAAAATAGAGTAGCTTGCAACTGCAAAGTCAGAAGAAGACAACAGTTCTCTCCAAGGAAGGGCAGTCCTGGATTCACATCTTGCCTCCCCAGTTTCTTAATCAGGACTGAGATCTCCTACCTCAGGGCTGAGATGATTAGATGGTCAGTGTATATTAAGCACCCAACACAGACCTATCTTCCAAGCTCCAGAAAGTCTACCTGCCACTTCCAGCAGGCAATCAGAGCTCAATACTCCTTCACCCACTGCTCCCCTCCAAGGCCTGCTGATGGCTCCTCCTCAGTATTTTCCAGTGCTTCGACCTCCCTCCAGCTCCTCTGCTGCCATGCAGTCCACAACACCAAAACTCTCTCCTAGGCTAATTCAACAGCCTCTCCACTGGCTTCCCTGAATCTACCTTTAAAACCCCTTTGGAGTCTTCCCCCTGCTCTTGGATGAAAACCAAGATCCCCATTAGGATCTGCAAGGTCTTACAAGGGTGACCCTCACCCCCTCGTCAGCCTCGCTGTCCTCACTCCTTACACTACAGCCACACTGCCTCCTACCTCAGGGCCTTTGCACACCCCACTCCTTTGCTTGAAGTGGGGGATCTTTCCCATTCCCCACTCCACACCCAGCCTAATTACTGCCTTTCCTGATCCTCAAGGCTAGTCAGGCCCACCTTGCGATGAATTAAATACTTTGTCCCTCAAAGAACATTCTACAGTTGAGATAGTGGATTTTTACTTACATGATTAATCAAGGTATCGCTCTTGTACGTCACTCTAAACTCAAAGGAAGGCAGGGACTAACAAGTCTTGCCACAATCTTAGTTTGGTGTTTCTGAAACAGAGCCTAAGAGAAGGACCTGGGTACAGCTGGGTGATCATGAAGCTCACTCGGAAGGAAGGAATGAGATGGAGTAGGGAGGCTGGAACAGGGAAGGAGGGTGAGTTACCAAGGTCAACACTGGGGACAACAGGGTATCCACCCCAGGCAAGAGCCTGGGAGCTTTAAAATCCCCGCTGCGGGATAGCCAGAGGTCTCTAAGGACAACTGACAATGAGAACTTCAACATCAAGATGTCACACTGCTGCTCGTGAACAAGGCAGAAACTAACTGTGCCAAGTCTAGACCCTCAAGTGAGTTCCCACAGTCCAGCTGGGTTTTCCATTGGCCTGGCTAACTGGAGTCGTATGGTGTGGCAGCTGCATCCCAAGACACAGCGTGGGTCCTTTGCTGAGAACTCTGCAGCTCCAGCAGGGTGGGAAGATCATAAATGGAAATACTGGTAAAAAAACTAACCAAAAAAACGTTCTACTTCAGTGTAACCATTAGGCCTCAGGAAGGTATGCAAAGAAGAATTTCACCAAATATTTTTTTCTGAGTCTATTGTTACAATCTGGGCTTGCTTCCCATTTCTGAAATCAAAGTCTATTACAAAGGATAAAAACTAAAGGAAACCCAGGGCCAAACAGGAAAGACACAACAGAAATATGCAGACGTCCCATCAAATATTGCAGCCTGTCCACCCAGAGCATCCCTGGTGGGTCCCCTCTGTAAGTCCACACAGGTGCACACAGCGGCGGCATGGGGAGGAGAACCTCCAGGCTCTGGCAGGGCCTGGGCGTATCGCACAGCTTTGATTTCTGCCCATGCTTGAGGCCTTCGCAGTCTCATGTTTGATGTGATGTGCCATTGAACAACAAATACCAACAAAATATGACATAAACAGGAGCCTGACAGAGAAGCTCAGAACTAGAAACAGCAGCATCTTCACAGTGAGGCTGAAAGTGATGGCGGGGGTGGAGGCTGCCAAGGCCGGGGAGGGGGGGGGGCAACCTCCTCCCAAGGGCCCAGAACCCACGATGGATGGCACGAGATAGCTCAATACTCTGGAGCCCCCTCAGAGAGCAGCTGGGGTTTCCAAAGTTCAATGCTCCCCCTTCTAAAGGACAGCAGCAGGACTGTCAGACACACATCCAGTAACTTGCCTCCACATCACCCACACCAGGCTGGCCTTAGGGGGCCAGGTTATAAACACAAATTAGCAGCCTGACCAGCTGCCAAATCTGCTTAGCGCCTGCTCCTGCCCAGATTTCAAGCCAGAGTCACCATGCCAAGAAAGAAGCTGTTCCTCCTTTGCACTAGATCATTATTTGACTTCAAATATAAATTTGCACTTGAATGCGTGAAAGGGAAGTTCTGCTTTTGTATTATTAAAAAATTTTAAAAAAGAGGTTATTCTCCCTCTAAAATAAGAAAGTCACAAAAGTGCAAGAGAAAGGAAATAGACAATTATTTGCACAGGGTTATGTGTAGTGGCTTCCCTGGTGGCTCAGAGGTTAAAGCGTCTGCCTGCAATGCGGGACACCCAAGTTCGATCCCTGGGTCGGGAAGATCCCCTGGAGAAGGAAATGGCAAACCACTCCAGTATTCTTGCCTAGGAAAATCCCATGGACGCAGGAGTCTGGTGGCCGACAGCCCACGGGGTTGCAAAGAGTTGGACACAACTGAGCGACCTCACTTCATATGTAGCAGAATTTGCACTGTAGCGATATAAGAATTAGAAAAAAATAGTTTGTGTGTCTATGAACAAAATTAATTTTGCCAGTCCAAAGGCAGGAGGAGAAAGGGACGACAGAGGATGAGATGGTTGGATGGCATCACTGACACAATGGACATGAGTTTGAGTGGACTCCGGGAGTTGGTGATGGACAGGGAGGCCTGGCGTGCTGCAGTCCATGGGGTCTTGAAGAGTCAGACACGACTGAGTGCCTGAACTGAACTGGGCTCTGGAGAGGGGACCTCCTGGTTGGAGGAAAAGGAGTTAAGAGGTGAAGAAGTAGGGGGTGTAAGATGGAGAAGGGAAGGAAGATGAGATGTTTATCTTCACCATGATAGAAACTAGATTTGGGGAGAAATAAGGAACCTAAAAGAAGAATGTTTTGTTTACTTTCAATATGCTCTCACACAAGTTATTAATTACACTGGCTGTGAAGTATAATTATGGAACTCAGCTTTAATGTTCAAACCCTGTCAAGCCTCCACCTGGAGTTACTCAAAAGCAGTTTGCCCCCATTGAGAAACAAAGAAATAAAGTCTCAGTAATAAAATTCCAGAACCAGAGCTTCTCTGCGGTGTCTGCCAGCTCTTATACTACATTTGGTTCCGGGCCAAATGGAAAGTTCTGAGGAGGTCAGCTCTTCAAATCCCAGCCCAAAATATAGTCACAATTCACAATTAGAGCATAGGCAAGCCAGATACATAAACTTTGGGTTTAATGTTTTAGCAGTGTTCATGAGACGATAATTGGATGGCATCACTGACACAATGGACATGAGTTTGAGTGGACTCCGGGAGTTGGTGATGGACAGGGAGGCCTGGCGTGCTGCAGTCCATGGGGTCTTGAAGAGTCAGACACGACTGAGTGCCTGAACTGAACTGGGCTCTGGAGAGGGGACCTCCTGGTTGGAGGAAAAGGAGTTAAGAGGTGAAGAAGTAGGGGGTGTAAGATGGAGAAGGGAAGGAAGATGAGATGTTTATCTTCACCATGATAGAAACTAGATTTGGGGAGAAATAAGGAACCTAAAAGAAGAATGTTTTGTTTACTTTCAATATGCTCTCACACAAGTTATTAATTACACTGGCTGTGAAGTATAATTATGGAACTCAGCTTTAATGTTCAAACCCTGTCAAGCCTCCACCTGGAGTTACTCAAAAGCAGTTTGCCCCCATTGAGAAACAAAGAAATAAAGTCTCAGTAATAAAATTCCAGAACCAGAGCTTCTCTGCGGTGTCTGCCAGCTCTTATACTACATTTGGTTCCGGGCCAAATGGAAAGTTCTGAGGAGGTCAGCTCTTCAAATCCCAGCCCAAAATATAGTCACAATTCACAATTAGAGCATAGGCAAGCCAGATACATAAACTTTGGGTTTAATGTTTTAGCAGTGTTCATGAGACGATATGCTTTGCTCTGAATTATATGATTTTCATGTCTTAAGGCTGTAAAAGCTAGACAAGTTTCAGGTTTAGTTCTTAAAAGTACGGTACTGTATCTCACATTATGTGATCCTAACACTCACCACCGTCATCAATATTCCCACAATGGCTAAGGAACTCTTAGGAATTACCAAATCAGCACAACACAAAAGTATTTTAAAAAATGTACAGGTAAATTTGTAGATAATTATTAAAATCCTATAACCGGGACACTAAGCTACTTATTCACAGTATCAAGAGAAAACAATCCATTTTCCAACCTATAGGATATCTAGCCTTTATGCATGAGGCTAGTCTATTATTTTCCTTCTAAACTTCTATTTTCAAGGACAGTTGTGCGGTATTCCAGATAAATATTTTTGCTGTATTTATCCACCATTTCTACATGATTTCATCTTTCACTTATCCCTTTACCCAAGACTTCTCCACATCATATCCACATTTACACGTTTATTTTTTATTCAGTTATAACACGCATGCAACAAAGGGCACAAATCTTAAGAGCACCTCTCCACAAATTTTACATATGTATACACTCATGTAACTATCATTCAGATCAAGATATATTTCAAGAAATGTACATATGATCGTTCCCCTTCATACACATATGCACACATACACCCACACACTCCCTCCATCCTTGGGATCACATTAAAGTCTTGGTATAAGCAAACAGAAAACAGGTCAACCACAATATGATCAACTGCTAAAACAATGCTTTTTAGTTCACTGCAGAAAAAAAAGTATTCAAAGTATCACTTAAGTTTGATGCAGAGAGCCTGTTACTACATTTCTAAGTCTTGAATCATTACCCTTTATTAAATTATGTTGCCTTGCCACTAAATCTGAACCAGTTATTTTCTTAAGAAAAAAAAAGTTATAAATCTCAGAATGGAAGAAAATATTTGCAGATCACATATCCAATAAAGTACTTGTCTCCAAAATATGTACAAAAAGTTGTCAAAACCAAACACTAAAATAAACAACCCAGCTTTTTTTAATGAGAAAAAGACCTGAACAGACACCTCACCAAAGAAGATGGCAAATAAGCACATGAAAAGAGGCTCACTATTAGTCATTCAGGAAATGCAAATTAAAGCCACCGGGAGATATTACTGTATACTAGGAAACTGGCTAAAATTTTCAAAAAGTAAAACTAACTGATAACACAACAGCTGGTGAGGATATGGAGCCGTAGGAATGCAAAATGATGGGCAGTTTGGAACAGTTTCACAGTTTCTTATAAAGCTAAACGCACATCTGCCATATAACCCCCTTTATATGGTGACCAAAGCCATCCCAAAGAAAAAGAAACAGAAGAACACAGAAGAGGCTTTACAAATAGCTGAGGAAGAAGGGAAAGGCAAAGGAGAAAAGGCAAAAGACACCCAATCGAAGGCAGAGTTTCAGGGAGCATAAGCAGAGATAAGCAGACCTTCTTAAATGAACAATGCGAAGAAGTAGAGGAAACAACAGAAAAGACTAGAAATCTCTTCAACAAAACTGGAGATATCAAGGGAACACTTCATGCAAGGATGAGCACAATAAAGGACAGAAATGATAAGGACCTAACAGAAGCAGAAGAGATTAAGTGGCAAGAATACACAGAACTATACAAAAAAGTCTTAATGACCCAGACAATCATAGTGTTGTCACTCACCTAGACCTGGACATCTTGGAGTGTGAAGTCAAGCGGGCTTCAGAAGCATTACTACAAACGAAGCGAGTGGAAGTGACAGACTTCCGGCTAAGCTATTTCAAATCCTAAAAGATGATGCTGTTAAAGTGCTGCATTCAATATGCCAGCAAATTTGGAAAATTCGACAGTGGTTAAAGAAGCCAGACCCTCTCCAAGAAAAGAGCTGCGTATTTTGTAGCCCTGTTTATAGGACATTCAAGATAACACAAAATTCTGGAAGGAGAATTCTGGAAGGAGTAGGGGACCACACAAAGTTCCAGGATGATGGAACCGTTCATTATGACACTAGGGTGGTGGACATATGACCCTATGCCTTTGTCAGAACCCATACAACTACAACAGGCTTCCCTGGTGGTTCAGATGGTAATGAATCTGCCTCCAGTGCAGGAGACCCAGGTTCAGTCCCTGGGTTGAAAAGATCCCTTGGAGAAGGGAATGGCAACCCATGCCAGAATTCTGACCTAGAGAATTCCATGGACAGAGGAGCCTGGCAGGCTAAAGTCCACGGCATCACAAAGAGTTGGACATAACTCAACTGAGCAACTTTCAAATACATATATACAACTACACCACAAAAAGTGAAATAAACTCTTATGCAATATTTTCAAAAAATCGTCCAGCATGTCAGTGGATCTCAGGATGACTTGAAGACTATAAGAAAGGAATTAGTGGGTGACACAACCTCACTGCAGTGGGTCGGGGAAAGGAGCTGAGCTAAGTAACTTTGGAGCCTAGTATTCCACCTGACGCTATAAGCTAATGGCGAGATTTTTTTTTAAGTACATAAACACTAAACCCTGTATTGTGATTGGTAAACCTGTTGCTCTCAGGAGAACCAGTTGGCAAATCTGCAACTACACATAAACTAGGACTGGACGGATTCATAAATAAACTATGAAGAAGGGAAGCCAGGATTTTCACTGTCCAAAAAAAGAAACTAGGAAGAAGGAAAAGAACAAAATGAATCTGACATTTCTGGATTATAAATGTACATAAATAGGAAAATAGCTATAAAAACAAATATAGACATGTGTAGATTCTGTGATATCAGTATGAACTCATGCTTAAGATGGAGAAAGAAATATAGTATCTATATGGATTAGTATATAAACAGTTATTTCCTAGCTCTGTTCATTGAAAGTGCCCGAGAAAAGTAGTGACATTCCCTAGCAATGAGCACACTCAGTACCCAGGTCTTGGTTTCTAAATGCCATTCTCAACTAAAGGCTAATTCTGAGCTGGAGGAGGGAACACCGCAGATGAGCCTGGCATATCCTATAGAGCCAGAACACCAAAAGGGCATAGGAGCCAAGCTGAAAGAGTTCTCAGTCACCATATCTGGAACAATGTGAACAATACTGGCAGTATTCAGTTATAACCCAAAGAACAAAGTAAATGACTATGAGTCCATACTGACATAGTAACTGAATAAGCAAACAGAGAAGGAACTACAAGAATGAGGAATATGAAAAATCATCAATAAAACTGCACATTCATACGGCTCAGGGTAGATAAGTAATAAAAGCAGCGGGCAGTTAGTGAAGCTATAGAGAAAGAGGGATTTTTCAATGCTTTAAAGTACATCACCCCAAATTTATTAAACACTGTGCTCATTTTCAGATATGACCACAAATTAATTGATAGTCCTCCCTCCAGAAGGTAGAGCTAAATCCCCTCCCCTTAATAGGAGCTAGACATGATTATTTGCTTCTAACAGAATACAGAAAGGAAAAGATAATTATTACACTATGGAGAAAGCTGGCTGACATGAACTTTAAAGAAGTGATCAAAGTATAAATCACACTGACATCATGTGTCCCTAAAATGATGCAAAGAAAAGGGAGCATCATCACCTTTACGCTATTCTGTCCAAAATCCATGACCTCAGTCTAATATGGAAAAAAAAATCAGGCCAACACAAAGAGAGGGAGGTTCCATGAGATTCTTGATCATTACTCACCAAAAATGTCAAGGTCATAAAAAAAAAAAAACAAGGAAAAACCAAGAAATAGTCATAGACTGGGGAACACTAAGAGACATGGCAACTAAATGGGAGGCAGAGTCATGAACTGGATCTTGGAACAGAAAACAAGTATTAGTGGGCAATGTCTCTTGTTTAATTATAGTACTGTATCAATTTAATTTCAGAGCATGACTGCCTAAAATATCTTCTTTCTCTCCATTTTGCATGTGAGTGTGTGAGTGAAAGTGTTGCAGAGAAGAAGTCAATTCCAACTCCATGTTGGAAACGTTTGACTTAATTTCTGTTGCTTTTGCTATCATAATTATACAAAAGGGCCAACCTCAGAGAATCCTGGCCCTCTGCCTGACTGTTAAACGACACTGCCTTTGTTCAGAACCCTGTCCACTGTAGATGGCAGGAAGAAATTAACACATCCTCTGCCCGAGGCTTGCCATTCTAGGAGACGCTGGCAAGATTAATGGCCTTTGCTTCCTCACCTCCCTTGCCCCTCATCTCTTATCTATAAAAGAACCTGGCATCCAGACCTTGAGAAGATGGCTGTTTAGAGGTGTTAGCCTGCCATCATCTTCTCAGTCAGTCAACTCCCCGAACAACGTCTCTTCCTTGACTCAACACATTGCCTCTCAGATTCACTGGCCCATTTTGGGGCGAGCAAAGAGAGTTTGGACTTGGAAACAAAAATCGCTCAGTTGTGTCCAACTATTTGCAACTCCAGGGACTGTAACCATCCAGAATCATCTGTCCATGGATTCTCTCCAGGCAAAAATACTGGAGTGGTCAGCCATTCTCTGGGCAAAACTACTGGAGTGGTTGTGCACATTGGTAAAATAGAACTGGGACAATAAATTGTTTGAGGACTTAATGAAATAGTATACATAGGTGATTAGCTTAGTGCTTGCATATAGTATGTTTCAGTGACAATATCAACTGCTGTCACTCTCATCAATGTCAATGACCTAGACTTTTATTTCAGTGATCTGTATAGTGCCTAGTAGGTGATTTTTTTTCTACATGATTATTAATTAGAATATATTTGATTATTTTCTAAGTGATGGTTTTTCCAGTAGTCATGTATAGATTTGAGAGTTGGACCACAACGAAAGATGAAAGCTGAAGAATTGATGCTTTTGAACTGTGATGTTGGAGAAGACTCTTGAGAGTCCTGTGGACTGCAAGGAGATCGACCAGTCAATCCTAAAGGAGATCAGTCCTGAATATTCATTGGAATAATTGATGCTGAAGCTAAAACTTCAAGACTTTGGCCATCTGATGCCAAGAAATGATTCATTGGAAAAGACCCTGATGCCGGGGAAGATTGAGGGCAGGAAGAAAAGGGGACGACAGAGGATGAGATGGTTGGATGGCATCAATGACTCGATGGACATGAGTTTGAGCAAGCTCTCGGAGTTGGTGATGGACAGGGAAGCCTAGCATGCTGCAGTCCATGGGGTCGCAAAGACTCGACACGACTGAGCAACTGAACTGAAGCAAAGTTAATAATTACTTATTAACACTAACAAACATTTATGCAATATCTATTTCACATATTAACAGTCTTTGTCTTCAAGGGTTTTACAGGCTAGAATTGCTTCTCTGGCTACACATTAAAATCACCAGGGGAATTTTAACAGTATATTAATACCAAGCCCTACACTCAGAAATTCAATCTTAACTGGTCTGAAATGTGACAGGTTGAAAAACTAATCTAGTTGGAGGAACAGAACATAAACTTTAAAAAACATATAAAGAAGTAATAGTGCCCCAGTAGCAGTACTCACACCTAGCACCCAGATCTTGATTTGTAATGCCAAGAGACCAGGGCCTCTTAGAGAAATGGCCAATTCTAGATCCGGTACAAGGAAAATTCACCATGATGAGGGTGTGTCGTAGGGATATAAAAGCCCACTACAAGCATTTCCAACAGTCACATCTGGAACAATTTAAGCAACAAAATAAAGTAGTATTGGATTATAACCTAAAGCATGAAATGAATATACATGAATCCATACTGATAAAATGATTGAATGAATAAGTAAATGTAAGAAAACAGAAACTCTCCCATGCAGAATTAAAAGAATTTATGTAGATCCTGTGACCCCAAGGAAGTGGAGCATAACTCCCACACTTTAAGGCAAGGCTATGTAAAACGACTTTCTTCCAAAGAGTATAGTTCGAAAAGAGAGAGGGAAAAGGAGTAACTTTCCAGTGGAGAAACCTGCCAAATACCACTTCAAGCCAGAAGGTCAAGGTTAACGAACAGTGAAAAGTCATATTGATAGCATGTACAACAGCATGTGATAATTATGGCCTCTTATCTCTGTAATCTTCTTCCCCAAAACACATGAACCCAGTCTAATCAGAAAATTAAGAAACATCTTCTAAAACATTTGACTAGTACTCCTCAAAACTGTCAAGGCCATTGAAAACAAGTCAAGTCAGAAAAACTGTCACAGCTAAGAGGAGGCTAATGAGACGTGATGACAAAATGTAAAGTGGGATCCTGTGTGGGATCCTAAAATAGAAAAAGGTCATTAGGGAAAAATAGAAATTCTGACTAGGGGGAGTGGTGTTAGTATCGATAGTTCCATCAGTTATTAAAAAAAATACACCATAATAGTGAAAGGTGTTAAAAATGGGTGTGGGGTATACAGGAACTCTCTATATCAACTTTGCAATAATTCTGTAAATCTAAAACCGTCCTATAACAAATAGTTTATTAAAAGAAATGAAAGCTGATCAAGAGGTGAGGGGATGGTATCTTGACATTGTCATTAAAGTGCAAAGAACTTGAAGAGTCATGAAAATTTTCAGAAAAGGGCAGGACTGAGATATAGGGAAAGGCAGGTATGAACAAAATCTCTGAAGTCCCAGGACCCAGGAAAGCAGTAACACGGAGCTCCATCAGAACGAGGCAGGGCACACAGGAAAAATCCAAAGGATTGTTTGACTCAACAATTGGTGAAATGAAAACACTGGAAGCACGCAGTTCATTTTGATTGGCTTTTATGGCCATACAGGCTCAGTCCTCTAACATTTTCTAATGGGTTCATTCATTATCAACCCAAAATTTTCTGTCTCCTTACACAATGATTTTTCTCAGATATGCATACTAAGAGTTCGATCTTTGATTGAAGAACTAAAATCCTGCATGTCACACAGCACAGCCAAAAAAAAAAGTTGTAAGAATAGTTAAAGAACTCCCACACACCCCTCATCCAGATACCCAGTTTCTCCAAGTATTGTCATTTTACCATTTTTGTGTTCTCTCTCCCTCTTTGTAAGCTTCAGAGTAGTTATTTTGATAAACATGCTGTATTCTTATCAACTGAACTTTCTAAATGTAAACAATATCTCCTTAAAGTTTCAATACTTTGGATGCCCAATGTCATGGTAACAATCCATTTTCATTATACCATAAAAGGTACAGAAGATTGAAATGAATTTGAAGTAATATCAGGATAGTCTCGACTCTATACTGACAGATCCTAAATTTCTAAGAGCCAACAAACATAGTCCTTCATGTAACGGAACTTACAGACTATTTTCCTAAGATTGACTTTTGTCATAGAATTTGTGGCTAGGCAGATCACGGACAATAGAGATATTCCCATGTTGCATATAACACAATCAATTCTATAATTCTTCAAAAATTTAATATTTGTTAAGTGGAGTCAGAACATGTAAAAGTTCTATCTATAACTAACAGATAGATCAAGTAGCTTGTGTATCATTGCAAATGGCATGTTAATGTGAAATATTGTCTTGCAGCATAAATCAGTCACCAGTATTATCTTTAATGGTACAAGTAGTCACTATAACAGACAGAGGGGTTTAAACCACGTCCTGCATCTGTGTACATCCTAGTTTTTCATGTAGAGGAGCACTAATCTTCCCCCACACACCTCTTCCCATCTATCTCTCCTTCCTCCCACATGACCCACAGGTAACAAGTTAAAAAAGTAAATCCATTTTCCATGGCGGCAACTGCTAAATATGCTGTGAGAACTACACCTTTACATAGAACAGTAGGGGGGAAACTGCCACCTCATTTTAAATCACTTTGCTAAAGTCTTTGAAAGAGGTAAGATTTCAGAAAACATCTGATAGAAAAGACCCATCACTGAAAAGAGGGCATTCTAGGCCAAGAACACCTTGCCAGGAGACATCCAGGAAACAATGGTTTAGTAGAAGAACATGTGCTTTGGAACCAGGTGGACTCGGGTCTCCTTCCTGGCTTACTGGTTACTAACAGTGCATTTCTGCCCTTGGGCAAGTTCCTGAGATGCCTTCCTTCCTAAGTAAAATAAATGTGGAGATGAAACCTAACTTGAATTGGTAAAAAGATGAAAAATAGCAAACCAGCACATAACATGTGCTCCATCACCACGACCAGTAGAGGGGTCCTGATGGGGTCTCCTCCCGGGGGGAATGAGCCTCTAGACAGCTCTCCCTCCTGGCTGTATATCTGTACCCTCGCTGGGGTCTTCTGTCCAGACTGTATCTTTGAATCCAAAATCCCCAGTTTGCTTATTCTCCACTGGAGACCATTTGTTTCAGTTACAGAGAAGGAAGCAGTATGTTGAGAAAGTGTAAAATTACTAAAACTACCGAAAACAGCTTCAGTTCAGTCACTCAGTCATGTCCAGCGCTAACTCCTTCCTCCCACATGACCCACAGGTAACAAGTTAAAAAAGTAAATCCATTTTCCATGGCGGCAACTGCTAAATATGCTGTGAGAACTACACCTTTACATAGAACAGTAGGGGGGAAACTGCCACCTCATTTTAAATCACTTTGCTAAAGTCTTTGAAAGAGGTAAGATTTCAGAAAACATCTGATAGAAAAGACCCATCACTGAAAAGAGGGCATTCTAGGCCAAGAACACCTTGCCAGGAGACATCCAGGAAACAATGGTTTAGTAGAAAGAACATGTGCTTTGGAACCAGGTGGACTCGGGTCTCCTTCCTGGCTTACTGGTTACTAACAGTGCATTTCTGCCCTTGGGCAAGTTCCTGAGATGCCTTCCTTCCTAAGTAAAATAAATGTGGAGATGAAACCTAACTTGAATTGGTAAAAAGATGAAAAATAGCAAACCAGCACATAACATGTGCTCCATCACCACGACCAGTAGAGGGGTCCTGATGGGGTCTCCTCCCGGGGGGAATGAGCCTCTAGACAGCTCTCCCTCCTGGCTGTATATCTGTACCCTCGCTGGGGTCTTCTGTCCAGACTGTATCTTTGAATCCAAAATCCCCAGTTTGCTTATTCTCCACTGGAGACCATTTGTTTCAGTTACAGAGAAGGAAGCAGTATGTTGAGAAAGTGTAAAATTACTAAAACTACCGAAAACAGCTTCAGTTCAGTCACTCAGTCATGTCCAGCGCTATGCGACCCCATGGACTGCAGCACACCAGGCTTCCCTGTCCATCACCAACTCCCAGAGCTTGCTCAAATTCACGTCCATTACATTGGTGATACCATCCAACCATCTCATCCTCTGCCGCCCCCTTCTCCTCCACCCTTCAATCTTTTCCAGCAAGAGGGTCTTTTCCAATTGAGTTGATTCATTCAATCAGGTGGCCAAAGTACTGGAGTTTCGGCTTCAGCATCAGTCCTTCCAATGAATATTCAGGACTGATTTCCTTTAAGATTGACTGGTTGGATCTCCTTGCAGTCCAAGGGACTCTCAAGAGTCTTCTCCAACACCACAGTTCAAAAAATGACTTAGCTTTTACCTAAATCAAACACTCATCACAGCGTCATTTCTCTTATCATGATATATATTTAAAACAAATATTTTCCTACAGCTACCACATAATTTTCTGACAAACCAGACTATTTGGTAATTTAAGAAAAAAAATTGAAATGAAAGTATCTTGTTTGTCCGGAAATCAATCTTCCCAATTTCCTTTCCAAACACATGTTTATACCAGATTTTTTTAAATTCGTGTTGTTTTTTAAGGACAGTTATTGCTTCAAATGAGAACTATTCTGATCAGTGCACCAATTATAAAACTGAGGGTTAGAACAGGCGGTTAAAACATACACTCAGAACAAGGTTAGCTGCTGCCAACACAACAGACATGCCAAGACTCAGCGGCAAGTAAAGTCAGACGAACTTTCCAGCTACAGACAAATCTAACAGTAATTACAGCACTAATGACCCGTCACTAATGAGCAAGCTTGGCAACTAAAGTAGGTGTAAATCAGGAAAACAGAGACTAAACAAGGCATTTCCCATTATCTTGTTGATTTCTTTTTTAAGAGTTCGACAAAATCTAGGTATGAAATAAACTACCTAAAAACGCACTCCCTTTCCAGACTCCACCCTGGAAACTTCTCTCTGGGTTCCCCGGGCAGAAAAGCACCCCTCGCCTCCAAGGCCAGGGTCTCCGAGGTCAAGGTGATAAAAGGCCCCTCTGGAGTTCACAGGTGTGTCTGTGGAGCTCAAACAAGGTGCTGGGGGCTCTCTCAATGAGTGGACGGAGCATTTCAAGAGCGCTTTCTGTTCAAGCATGCCCCACATTTGTTTGTTGCACCATTTATATCACCTTGTAAAAATACTCTGGAGCAATACAGCCAAAGTCTCCCACAGCCCTCTCGCTACCTCCCAGAGACGTGCGGGATCCCTGGTGGCCCTGGTTCCCACCTCTGAGCCCACCTCATGGTGCTGTTTTCTGACTCCCTTATCCCAAACTCATCTGTGCTCACATCCTCCCTTCTCCTACTTCCTCCTCCTATCTGGGTCCCACTTTTTTCCTCACAGCCTTGTTCATTCATTTGCTCTTTTCGTCTCTGTGCGTGATCTGCTCCAACAATCTCTCTCATCACAATGGACAGCACCAAACCACAAACAATCAGATTTTTTTTTTATTTATTTGGCTGTGCCGGGTCTCAGTTGGGGGACTTGGGACCTCAGCTGCAGAGCATGGACTCTTTCATTGCGGCGCCGGGCTTAGTTGCTTCTCCACACATGGGATCTTAGTTCCCTGACCAGGGATTGAACCTACGTCCTCTGCTCTGCAAGGTGGATTCTTAACCAGTGGACCACCTGGGAAGTCTTCACAAAGAGAATGTTTCAAGCATGTCAGCTTAGCCTGCCTAATGCCCACGTCTCCCGTCCAATTCTGAGCGACTCAGCTGGTAGCACCGGGTTTGCACTTAACAGTGTTCATTTATCAGTCGCTTCCGTTTCCCTCGCTGCCTGAACGAGAAGGCTCCAAGAGCGTCTGTGTGCTGACACCCAGAGAGGTCTGCCTCAGAAGGCAAAGTGCTTTCCTTCACCATCCATTCCCTTTAACCCGTGTGTTTTCAATCACTGGGCCTCGGGGGCCGGGCTGAAAAGAAAGAAGAGGAGCTGGATGAGGTGAGGTGGCTGGGACTTCTTGTCTTCACTCAGCTCAGGTTGAAGGGGGGTGCAGAAAAACCTTTGGGGGCTGGACAGCCACGGCCTGCTGCCTCCTGGGCGAACCTGGGAGAAGAAACCCTGAGCAGGGAGGAGGTGGATGGGTGACAAAGGAGAGAAGAACCTGGGTATCCCAACCCCAGACCCATCAGGAGCTCAGCATCCCCGCCATCTCCCATCTCCCCTGCTCACCCCATGTCTTCGCAAGTCTGACCAGAAAATCTCTCTCAAGATGCATCTCATAGACCCCCTACAAGTCTGAGAGCCATCGCTAGCCCAGCTGCGTTTCCAACAAGAATAAGCCATAGTAACAAAACGCTAGTGGCAATGGAGGCAGGGCTGGTTGGGGGTGGCGGGGGG
>SJYC01010059.1:0-10939 GCA_006408675.1 Madoqua kirkii | reverse complement strand
AGAGTAAAAACTTCAGGAATTGTTGGGATGAATGAGTATATTATGTGGACAAGAAGGACATGACTTTGGGGAAGGGACGAGGGCAAATTTATGAATGAATGTTTGAGGGTCCCCCCAACTCATATGTTGAAATCCTAACCCCAAGATGATATTAGAAAGCCGGGCCTTTGACATATGGATAGGTGATGAGGATGGAGCCCTTACAAATGGAATTAGTACACTTATTAAAGTCCAGAGAACTCTCACCCTCATATGAGGACAGGGAGGAGACAGCCATCCAGGGACCGAGAAGCAGGCTCTCACCAGACTTGGAATCTGCTGGTGCTTTGATCTTCAACTTCCAGGCCTTTGGAGCTTTATGAAATAAATGTTTAGGTCACCCAGTTATGGCATTTTTGGTCACAGCCCAAACTAAGACATCACCTACTATAGCTGCCTGCTGCTGCTGCTGCTGCTAAGTCGCTTCAGTCATGTCTGACTTTGTGCGACCCCATATACGGCAGCCCACTAGGCTCCCCCATCCCTGGGATTCTCCAGGCAAGAATGCTGGAGTGGGTTGTCATTTCCTTCTCCAATGCATGAAAGTGAAAAATGAAAGTGAAGTTGCTCAGTAGTGCTGAACTCTTAGTGACCGCATGGACTGCAGCCTACCAGGCTCCTCCGTCCATGGGATTTTCCAGGCAAGAGTACCGGAGTGGGTTGCCACTACCTTCTCGAACTATAGCTGCCTCCATCTCTTCATCTCATTCTTCCCAAGCCTTTCTCTAATGAATTGCACTGTCCGAAGCTCCATGCCCAGCCTGGACAACATCCACCTGGGCTCACAGACAAAAAGCCAAGAAATGACCATTAGACCCACTTAGAAGCAGCATCATGAAGGGTTTTCCAGAAAACAGAAGGGAAATTTTAATAAAGCAAGACAGCTCAGGCATCAAAATCAAGGTTTTTTCATCAAGAGAAAGTAACTACACAACCTACAGAAATACCAGTAACGGTGCTCAGTTCCAATCTCATCATAGTCCGGGGACAGAGGCACATTTAGTGAAGAAGAGGCCACTGTATGCAGCCCAGCAGGAGGTCCTCACCTCTAGGACCAGCCCAGGAGGTGACAAAAGAGACAAGAACCTTCTCCCACCTTATGCTCACTTCATGCTCTAATCCTCTGCGTGGGGTCAGGGGGGTTCAGGAGAAGCAAATGTGAGCAGTACCTCTGAGTTGTAGATGGGGTGACCCAGGGTGCATGGTGACCTGGCTGCCTTTAGGCATCACTAAGCCCAGGAGAACCTGCATCCAATTTCCCCCAGTCACCTATAGCTGAGAAACACAGTGTTCATCCCCAAATCAACTGCAATCAAACTTCTAGGTATTTGCTGAGGAAAAAACTTACTGTTCTGGGTGCTACAGGATACGAGAGTGATTTATGACATCTGCTTCAGATAGGAATATTATACATATATTGATATTATCTGTAGAAGATTATACATAATAGATTTTATATCACATATAATAGATCATACATCATATATAGGAGAACTAGATAATAGCTTATATAATAGATTATATATTTTATTTAGATAATTGTAGAAAATTATATATGTAAAATGGGGTTTCCCCAGTGGTTCAACAGAGAAGGCAATGGCAACCCACTCCAGTACTCTTGCCTGGAAAATCCAATGGACGGAGGAGCCTGGTAGGCTGCAGTCCATGGGGTCATGAAGATTCAGACATGACTGAGCAACTTCACTTTCACTTTTCACTTTCATGCATTAAAGAAGAAAATGGTAACCCACTCCAGTGTTCTTGCCAGGAGAATCCCAGGGACGGGGGAGCCTTGTGGGCTGCCATCTATGGGGTCGCACAGGGTTGGACACGACTGAAGCGACTTAGCAGCAGCAGCAATGGTTCAGACCATAAAGAGTCTGCCTGCAATGCAGGAGACCAAAGTTCAGTCCCTGGGTTGAGAAGATGCCCTGGAGAAGGGACTAGCAACCCACTCCAGTGTGCTTGTCCTCCAGGGACAGAGGAGCCTGCAGGCTCCAGTCCATGGGGTCACAAAGAGCTGGACATGAAGGAGCAACTAACTGCACTTCTACATATATGCAATATGTAACAGAGGATTATATGTAGTATACATAATTAAAGTTCTACATATCATAATAGACTATGTTATATATGTAGTAGATTGTATACCTGTTTAAATATATATCTTTGTAAGTGGAGCCTGTAAGCGTGTACCATGACAGTAGTAAAGCTGAAGCTTGTGCAATGAGCACATGAGGAAAGGAGGGAGAAACAGCCTGGTCCTGTATAAGTGCCACCTTCTTTCCAGAGAAGCACAGTTTGGAAATCCATGCTCTAAATTCTACCTATCAAAATGAGTCAGTTTTTTCAAAACTTAACATGACAAATACAAAATCCTTAGGAATCAAGACACTCTATTCAGGTAAAGAATGCTACGGTATAATAAAGGCTGCAATTACATGAGCGTAAGTAGTTGGGAGCAGTTTTTTCTTCTCATTGGTTTCAGTAAGATCAGAATTAAAATCATATTTTTTTAAGTATACCCATACATTTCAAACCCTAGAGGTTCTGTGGTAAAGAATTCACCTGCCAAGCAGGAGATGGGGGTTCGATCCCTGGGTCAGAAAGACTCCTTGGAGAAGGAAATGACAACTCACTCCAGTTCTTGACTGGCCTGGAAAACTTCTTGGAAATAGGAGCATGGCAGTCTATCTTCCATAGGTTTGCAAAAGAGGTGGACACAACTTAGCAACTCAACAACAACAAAGGACACCTCGATAAAATTGTGTGTGTTTTCTTTTAAAGTACAGCCATCTTTGAGCAAGTTCCAATATCAAACTGAGATTTGCACAGAAGCCTCCCCTTCATATCAAGATCTCTCCATAGAGACAGGTTTCCTGCATCATTTAACGTATGATTCTAATTGCCATCAACCATGAAGTCAACTTGGAAATGGGTCCTCCCTTAGTTGAACTCTGAGATGGCAGCATCTCTGGCCAAAAGACTTGAGCAAAAGCCTCCCAGAGACCCTGGGCTATGACGCCAGACTTACAGAAACTGTGAGAGAATAGCCATTTGCTACACAGCAATAGAAAAAGAAAGAGAATTATTCCAGAAAAACATCTACTTCTGCTTCATTGACTATCCAATAGCCTTTGACTTTGTGAATCAAAACAACCGTGGAAAATTCTTTAAGAGCTGGGAACAGACCACCTGACCTGCCTCTTGAGAAACCTGGATGCAGGTCAGGAAGCAACAGTTAGAACCAGGCATGGAACCAGACTGGTTCCAAATTAGGAAAGGAGTATATCAAGACTGTTCACTATCACTCTGCTTATTTAACTTATATGCAGAGTAGATCAAGTGAAATGCCAGGCTGGATGGCACACAGGCTGGAATCAAGATTGCCAGGAGAAATATCTACAATCTCAGATATGCAGATAGTACCAGAGGAACTAAAAAGCCTCTTGATGAAAGTGAAAGTGGACAGTGAAAAAGTTGGCTCAACATTCAGAAAACGAAGATCATGGCATCCGGTCCCATCACTTCATGGGAAATAGATGAGGAAACAGTGGAAACAGTGTCAGACTTTATTTTGAGGGGCTCCAAAATCACTGCAGATGGTGACTGCAGCCATGAAATTATAAGACCCTTGCTCCTTAGAAGAAAAACTATGACAAGTGTAGTGTATTAAAAAGCAGGGACATCACTTTGCTGATAAAGGTCTGAATAGTCAGGGCTATGGTTTTTCCAGTAGTCATGAAAGGATGTGAGAATTGGACCATAAACAAGGCTGAGCACCAAAGAACTGGAAGCTTTTGAATCATGGTGTTGGAGAAGACTCTTGAGAGTCCCCGGGACTGCAAGGGGATCAAACGAGTCCATCCTAAAGGAAATCAGTCCCTAATATTCACTGGAAGGACTGATGCTGAACTCCAATACTCTGGCCACCTAATGCAAGAAGCCAGCTCATTAGAAGAGATCCTGATGCTAGGAAAGATTGAAGGAAGGAGAAGCCGATGATAGACAATAAGATGGTTGGATGGTATCACTGATTCAATGAACATGAGTTGAGCAAACTCTGGGAGATGGTGAAGGACAGGGAAGTCTGGTGTCCTGTAGTCCATGGGATCACAAATAGTGGGACAGGACTTGGCAACTGAACAACAACAATAATAGTTGCCCTTTTAAAAAAATATCAAAATACAAGGCTTATATTTCTTTCAGTGGGCAAATTTACATTTCTGACTTTGAAATACTCTTTATCTTGTGGAACTAAATAGTTAACTTATGTTGTATGAATCTTGCAAACAAAGAACTGAATTTAATAAAAGTTGATTCAAAGGAAAAAAAGAAAAGAGAGAAGAGATCAGGGTACACAGACACACACCAGGCTGCGCCCATTCAGCGGGAGGACCACGTGAGGATGGAGCAAACCAGAGAGAGTCTCAGTTGAAGCCGGCCCCGCCAGCTCCTTGATCTTAGAATTTCAGCCTCCAGAATAGAGAGAAAACATTTATGTTGTCAACACCAACAACGAAAACAAAACTGACTTCTGATAGGCCACACTTTAGGACACAAAATGTAATACAGTCACTGAAAACAGATCTGATATCTAGCCACGGCAGAAGCAGCTTGTTTTGGCATTGAGACCAAGATCACAACCTAGGCAGCCCGGGGACAAATCGCTGAAGGAGGCCCGGCAGCACCAGGGCCAGGCATCCTGAAGGTGGACCGAGGTGGGCCCTGAGACCCGCGCCGCCGCTCCCAACTCACAGCAGCAGGTGAGTCGGGGTCACAGGAGCCGCAGTTGGCCATCAGGCTCCTGAGTCAGTGCCCTGGCAGCAGAGACGAGTGGCAGCTGGCTGGGCCAAAGGCAGGGCCCTGTCCAGGCGGGCATAGAGAGCCTGGGGACCTTGCTCACCATTTGTAAGGGGGTCAGGGTGCTGTTGGGTGCAGAAGTAGCATAGCGCTCAGCCTGACCCACTACCCTCCACCAAGGCAGGTGGAGAATCCATGGTCTTTCCCTAAATGCAACATACAAACTTAATTTAACAAAAGTAATGAGTCAAATCAAAAAGGCTTACATTTCTTCCCATTACTTACATTGAGAAAAACAGACCAAATTTTTATCTTCAACACCTTCCAGGAAGCTACTTGCAACTGCCTTTCCCTAAGCTCTGCTGCTGCGACAAATGCAGAAGGATGGATGGAAGAACCACTGCTACATTTTTAAGTAGTCACGGAACACGATGTACACATACACTTAAATTTGAAATAGATTTTATTGATGCACCCCACACCTACCTGATCCTGGCGGCCTGTTTATATTTCCCAGCTTTGTTTTCCACCTCTACTTCTCTATATCTATACTTTCTCAAAACCAACTTTACTTTCCAATAACGCAAAACCTCCCCACACCTCCCCACCTTCACTACTTTTAGGAAGGGCGGGAGGGGGGAGCTCTGAAAACTAGAACAAACAGGAGAATATAAACAAGATCCTTCTCCTCCAGTGCCCCAAGCAGCACTAGAGACAAGGAGGTCTGGAAATCAGAAAAGGCAGAGAAGATGTGAGGTCAACACTCACATGGAAATTCTCCCAGAAATCTAAGAGCCCATTGTAGCATACAGCAATATGCAATTTATAAAGTCATTCATAAATAATATCTCTTAAGTATTCTCAACAATCCTCTTTTTGAAGTCCTGCAACTGCTAAGTAGGGAAGCTAGGATGTAAATTCATACCTTAGTCTGAAAATATTTAGCATATCACTTTTGAAAGATCTGCAATCCATATCAGAATGCCTGAATAATCCATTTCTTCTCATTAAATGAACGGCAGTTTAAAAAAAAAAAGTACTGGTATCTGTAATCATATTTAGGAAACCACCTAAAAATGAAAGAATGAAAATCAGAAGGTCAACTTCAGCCTTTGCTGGTGCCTGATATAGACACACAGCCCCATCCATCCAGGAGCGGTGACTCCTCATTCCACTATCTAAGAGCCCCTCTCAGGAAGTTCCTCATAATATAACCTATATCCCTCTTCCCTTGGTCCATTTCCTTCTGACCTCTGCACTTAGAGAGATATATGGATAACCCTCCTCCCACCATTCATAACACTTCCATTTACTCTACATTTCTAACGTCTAAGTTTAGGCTTTTTCAGTCTTACTCATAAAAATCACATGGTTTCTTTTCCACACTAGCTCCTGACTTTCACACTGCCATGTGACTCATCTTCAATGCTGTACTGAACAGAGAAGAAAGCAAAGAAGCAGGCAGTCAGCCAGGGTTCACTCAGCATCGTCTCTGCTGTGCATCGCATCTCCAGTTGGCCACGAGGGAAGACTGTTTAAGGCAGCGTTCTGTCTCTCCCTTTCTGCCATCCACTCAAAGGCAGGCAGCAATAAGAACAAAGAGTCTGTCTCTTAAACGCCAAACTTCTCATCCTAGGGACAAAGGAGAGAGGGCAGGGCAGGCAAAACCCGGTCCACACAGAACCAGCTGGCAGATGGCGGGTCAGAGGGCATCGGGGGCGAAATGCTTCTCCCAACAGGTGGGTAGTCGGAAGGATGAGGAAGGCAAGAAGGCTTAATGCAGCTCAGAGCAGTTCGAGACTTCTCTGAAACTTACTAGGATCCCTATTACACGGGATGTTCACTTTAGGAAAATGCACCAAGCTCCCTACTACGATGTGTGCCCTTTACATTTGAAGAAAAAGTTTTCCACATGCCCTTTCCTTAGTAATTCAGCAAGAGAGAACACTCTCCAAACCAAGCTTCTCTTTTCTCCTATGACTGGAGAAAAAGACTGCCTCTTTTGTTCCTAAAAGTAAAAATGGAGAAACAAAGAATTCCTTTGGGCCAGCTAGTTATCATAAAAAACAGGACAGACGACAAAGACTCAGCCAACCACAGCTTCAGATAAAGATGCAGAACCGTAATGGATACAGAAGTAAGGACTCAGAAACAAATCCTGAAGAACATAGAGAAAACTATTCCTTCATGCCGACCTACCACATCAGGGGAAAAGAGTATTTAGCTGTGGGTAACAAGGAGAGAGCTGAAATTTTTTTTTAGGACAATAGAGACCCAGAGAAATTATAGTTTTAATCATTGGGAAAAGATAATTGCAGTTATTTGATAAGGGGAAAGCAAAGATAGTTAATATTCAGTTTACTTAGCACTCAATATATGCCACATATAGTGCCAAGCTTATCATTTAAGGCTCATGATATTTGAGGTATGTGTCTTACTGCCTCCGTTTTAGACATGAGAAAAGTGAGCAATATTTACAATAAACAGTGAATGGAGAAAAATTATAGATAACAATTAGGTCAAGAAGTAATGGAAAGAGTTATAGCTAAGTCTTGCTTAAGGATGAAAGCAAATCTCTTGGAATAAAGCCTTGAACAACTAATAATTTCTTATTTCAGAACTCAAAGAATTTTAGAGCTAACAAGGACCACTCATTTTTGGTGGGGAAAAAAAAAGGACAGAATTACATATTTCAACACAAGTCTTTCCCTCCCCACCCGCCAACACTTTTTTTTCATTCAGCATTGTGCTAACAAAAGTTTGCTGAGTACATAGTATACTCTAGAGCATCTTTAAAATTCTAATTAATCATCTCCCTTAACTTTCCACCTAAAAGAGCTAAATAATGCACACTCTGTGATAGTTATTCTTTCTTTCACCTGCCCAGATAAATCTACAAAAACAAATAATAATAATAATCAACAATTTAAGAAACACTGAACATAAGCTCCAAGTTCTAGGAAAGTTATAATTGTAACTACAAAAATGTTCTTTACTTTTACAAAGTACCATTCCTGTTACCATCATAGCCTTCCAAAGGTCACCTGCGCCAATCAAGCCAGGTCTGTGTATGTGACCTTGTCCCAGAATTAACCACGGTCCACTGAATGGCCATTTGTATTAACAAGATTCACGTCTTCACATATGATTCTGATGAGGACAAGAACGTCAGGCTGTTCCAGAGGCCTCTTTTGGGTCTAAATCTGGTTTAATTTTCCTAATAATGAAAAAAGGGAGCTAAACTCCAAATTTCTCAGATATTACAATTCCAGTGATGCTCTTTATACATGCACACAGGAATAACACAGTATTTGCAACATTCCAAAATTATTCTCTCTCTCCTGATTTATTTAAATCATGAGCAGAAAGATTTGATGCCAAGAATAAAATGTTAGCCAAATTAAATTTGCATTATTTGCATACCCATTCAGCAAATGAAGAATTAGCACCTACTATTATAGGCTCTTTTCGTCCAAACCATATTTTATCTTTTTTCCGTCATCGGTGACAGTTTCTTTGACCCCTGCCAGTTTCCCTGACTTACAATTTTAAACTTCCTTAAATTTCCTTACAGTGGATTTTGGCTTGTTGTTGTCAGTGGAGATTCTCTAAATATTAAAAATTATTGATTCATAATTAGCTAATAAAAGTTTTTAAATTTTTTAAAAGTCTTCATAATGAAGAGCATATACAAAAACATTTACAGATAACATCACACTTAATGGTGAAAACTGAATGCTTTCTACCCAAGAACAGGAACAAGGCAACATTACCTTCTTGGAGGTGCTAGCCAATATGATAAGGGAGGAAAAATTGGTTAACTAGCTTAGCCAGAATTCAAACATGGGACTCTCAGGCCATTATGCTCTGAAGCAGAAGCTCCATGAAAAGAAAGAACTCTGAGAGAAAAAACGGCTTTTTTTTTTTTTTAAACACACTGAGTTGTAGGAGTGTAAAAGAAAGTGAAAAGTGAATGTGTTACCTGCTCAGTCATGTCTGGCTCTTTGCAACCCTATGGATTATAGCCTCTCTCCATGGAATTCTCCAGACAAGAACACTGGAGTGGGTTGCCATTCCCTTCTCCAAGGGATCTTCCTGACCCAGGGATCAAACACAGGTCTCCCGCATTGCAGGCAGATTTTTTACTGTCTGAGCCACCAGGGAAGCGTAGCAGTGTAGAAAACATTCAAATAATGATATCCAGCTGGAAACTAAAATCACTGAACCCAGAAGAGAAGTCTTACCTAGAGGTGTATTAACCGGGCAGTAATGACATGCATAAATGGGGGTGAAGTTTGGCAAAAACATGATTATTCACTGAAGAGGATCCAGTGTTCCTATGGAGAACATCAATTTGACAGTGAGAAGTGGAAGGAGAAACTGAAGGCAACAGGAAAGGAATGAAGAACAAAAATAGAAGAAAGCCAGGAGAAAGGGTCCGACCCTGAAGCCAATGGCAGAAGACCCTTCAAGGCGAATAAAAGAGGTGGCTTCCCTGGTGGTTTAGTGGTAAAGAATCCCCCTGCCAATGCAGGAGACACGGCTTCAATCCCTGATCTGGGAAGACCCAACATGTCACAGAGCATCTAAGCCCATGTGCCACAACTATCAAGCCGGTGCTCGAGAGCCCGGGAGCTGCAACTGTTGAAACCTTGACCATGTTCTCAACAAGAGGAGCCACAGCGGTGAGAAGCCCTCCTGGGGAGCAGCCCCCGCTCACTGCAACTAGAGAGAAACCTGCACGCAATGAAGACCCAGCATGCTCAAAAATAAAAACAAAAAAGGAGGAGAAAAGAGATAAGAGTATTCAAAGAAATAGAGCTGCTTGAGAAAGATACATGGGAACAACCTTCTGCATATAATTTCTTGTTCTGAGTATAACTCATGTCTGGCACAGTTCTGAATAAGAAGCTAAGGCTTTCTTCCCTTTAACTTGTTATCTGTAAACTGGAAGCACTTGCGGGGCTTCTATTTTGGATTTTAGAACCAAGGGGCTACGGAAATTACAGGATTAGGGATTAGGGAGTCTTGAAGAATAAAATGGATATTTTAAGCCACAGATACTAGAGGCCCAGATAAGGTTGCTCAGAAACATAAGGCTACATTTTATCTTTTTAACTGTTGCCTGGAAGACAGAAACCAGTTGCCCTGAGGGAATCAGTAGTATTAGAAAACTTAGGCACAATTCCTGAAAGATCCCAGAAGCGGTTCAGTGCTAACAACACAATATTTGGTTTCCTGGGGCTGCATTCAAGTAGGGTTAGGCAGTGCCAGAGGTCCTGAGGCCACCAGTGTGGCAGTGAATACACTCAAAATGACCCAGGTGTACTAGCCTCTTCCCAGTAAGGAAACTAAAAGGCCTGGGAACAAGGAAAAATCAAAACCGGCTTCACCGAATGCGTGTTTAAGATGCAATGTAACAGCCACGCCTGCAAGACAGCCACCAGGACCAACACACAGAGGAAAGGCTAATGAACTGCAGCCCTGGGATTTCAAACCACAGTAATTTAACACACAGCTTTCTTAAATGCAAAGACAGAAAATTTTAGGGGAAATGATTCTCTTATATGTCAAAAATTTCTTCAGTCCATATATAACAAAGATTAAAATCTCCTGCATCCTAAAGAGATAAAGAAACGCAGAGACGAAGGAAAAAAATTCTCATGCTCAAAGAATTCTCCCTAAATTATTTTGGCTAATGCCTCAATACTTCATTTTATGTCACTTGTATGTAAACAAAGATTTAATGACTAACGCCACTCATGACATAGATTACTGTCAACATCTGTGTTTTTCTGATGGCAACCCACTGAGTGGTCCATTTGACGGACCACATGGTGAGTGGGTGGTGAAGAAAGAGAAAGGACCACGGTGTAATCTTTCCAAGCTTTAATTCCTGTCCACAGAAAAGCAGGTTCACACAGGTTTAAGACACATGCATACAAGGAGAAAACACGCAGGAACTGGGAAACATTTGGCAAAATAGGTTAGATTGTTCTACTTGAACATAACTTCCTTTCTCACATTAGCAAAACTTCACTGAATCACACATTTCCCCCCACCCCATGGATCTTCTATGGCTATAAAATATATTCAC